>WNWU01000071.1:4469903-4532552 GCA_012654045.1 Ptyas mucosa
GAATGGACAAATGTACCATGCTTACCATCAAATGGGGAAACATAGTGAAAGCTGAAGGAATCTATAAGGCCCTATGAAAGTAAAATCAAGAATCTGGATGAAGACTACAAATACCTGGGCATCCTTCAAGCTCACAACATCAACCACATTGAAGTAAAGAAGAAGGTTAAACATAAATAACACCATTAGAGTGAAGAAGATCTTAAAGTCCAAACTCAGTGGAGGAAATGCTATCACGGCAATTAACATCTGGGTAATTCCTGACATTAGATACACAGCTGGAATAGTAGTCTGGACTCAAGCAGAACTAAAGGCCCTGGATAGGAAGGCCAGAAAAATAATGGCAATGAATTATGCCCTTTGTTCACACATTAGGTGTTGACAGACTTTACTTACCAAGGAAAATAAGTGAGCATGGAATGTTGCAAGTACACCAAACAGTTGAAGAAGAAAAAAGGGCACTGGAAGAATATCTGAAGGACAGTGAAGAAGATGCAGTGAAACGAGTATATATCAGGAAGGCTTACCAAGTAGTACTGAAGAGACCAGACTGGCCTGCAAGAAAGGCCAAATGAAGAATAGAAAAGAGACAATGCAAATATTACATGGCCACTACTTAAAAAAATTAGCGGGCAAAGCATGTAATAATAAGACAGTGGCTTATTACTGGCAATAGCTAAGAACAGGAAAGTTGAAGAAAGAGTCAGAGGAGATAATTCTGTCTGTTCAAGACTAAGCCTTAAGAACAAATGCATGCACAGCCAGAATTGAGAAGACAGCAACAGACAGCAAATGCTGCCTCTACAAAGTAGCCAAAGAAACTGGACCACCTAGTTAGCTGCTGCAAAAAGATCATGCAGACCGAATGCAAACAACGGCATGGCACAGTATCAATATTACAAGAGCTGCAAGAAATGCCATTTGTCTGCAAGCAAGAACTGGTGGGATCACAAAATAGAAAAAGTAATAAAACGTAAAAATAGTGATCTGGGACTTTAGAATTCAAACAGACAAGCATCTGCTACAAAACAATCCAAACTTTACAATTGTTGATAAGAAGACAAAAAAGTTTGGATAGGGGACATGGCGGTACCTAGAGACAGCAGAAGAGAAGAGAAAGAACTGGAGAAAATCACAAAACATAAAAACCTGCAAATACAAGTAAAAGAACTGGCAAAAGAAAGCAAAGCACCAATATATGTTTTAGGTGTAATCCCAAAATATCCGGAGCGCCACTTGAACACCACTGGCATTGACAAAATCCCCATCAGTCAATTGCAAAGGCAGCTTCCCTAACCCTAACATTTAACACAGGGGTCCCCAACCCCAGGCTGTGGCCCACTACCGGGCCTTCAGCCATTTGGAATCGGGCTGCGGAAGTGATGGGTAGCATGCACGTGCATATCCCCACTTGTGTGAGCAACAGGTAAGTACATGCATTCATGGTCCATTGGTGTGAGAGGTGTATGTGTGTGCCCGCTGTGCATACAAATGGAACTGTGTGCGCACGCTTGCCCACGGCTCACATGGAACCATTCCCTCTTCTTCCCCCCCCAGCCCCCCACTGCTGGTCCGCAAAGCCAGAAACGTTGGGGAACTCTGCTTTAACACCCTCAAACAACATCTGCCTACCCCAGGTTCTTGGGAGGACTTGACAGATAAAAATGCCAAATCCAATCTAAACATCTGACTGACTGTGTGACCAACCATAATAATAATTCATTAAATTAATATGCCACCTGACTCTCAGTGCCCAACTCCCAGTGACTCTGAGTGCTTATTTTGAAAACAAATAGATAATTTTTTTTTAAAAAAAATATTTTTTAAATGCTGAGAGACTTTTGCAGAAAGTCCTTCATTTGAACGACTGGGTTAAATATCTGAGGCAGGGGCTTCCTTCTTGGCCTGCATGGAGCTCGCGCACTGTCTTAAGAGGAAGGTAAAAACAAGAGTGCTCTTAGCTCGTACTAAAACAAGCTGGCCTTCTTGGTGGGGATCTTCATCTCAGAGCCCTTCCTTCCCAAGATGCTGGCAGAATGCTGGAGAGGGCTTCCACCTGCCCACTTTTTCTGTTGTGTCCTTCTTTTTGGATCTGTACCAATAGGAAGACCAACTCTTCCGCCTTTCTCTATTGCCGGCTGGGATCCTGTCATCCAGAGCATGTGAATGTAAGGAGGGCAGGCTACATTGAAGGCCTGGTAGACTTTTCGGCCATTTAAACATGCCTGCGCATCCGTCAGTTGAAACTGTGGTGGGAATATAGACAGTTAACATTTAGGTGGCTGGGTAGGGGAGTTACCCCCCTCTCTCACCCTGAACCTGCCTGCCAAGCTCTGACTCTTCCCTGAACTCTCTTCCCTATTTTTACTCCTCTTCTTTACACGCCCATCTCCATCTCGTAGGCCCCAAAGAAAGAACTCCAGAATGGGGTTATCCGAGGCTACCAGATTGGCTATCGGGAGAACAGCCCAGGAAGCAGTGGGCAATACAGCATTGTGGAGATGAAGGCCACGGGGGACAGTGAAGTCTATACCCTCGACAACCTGAAGAAATTTGCCCAGTATGGTGTGGTGGTGCAGGCCTTTAACCGGGCAGGCACCGGCCCCTCGTCCAGTGAAATCAATGCCACAACGCTGGAGGATGGTAAGTCTTCGCAATTTCTTGGCTGTTCAGCAGCTCTTGCATTTTATTTATTTATTTATTATTTATTTATTTATTGGTTCGATTTATATGCCGCCCTTCTCCAGAGACTCAGGGCGGCTTACAATGCATTAAGCAATAGCCTTCATACTTTTGTATATACCTGCTTAGTAGGGCTTTCGCCCCCCGCCCCCTCTCAAAGCGGTGTTCTTTTTTATACAAAGTCAGCTTATTGCCCCCACAATCCGGGTCCTCACTTTACCTACCTTGGAAGGATCGAAGGCTGAGTCAACCTTGAGCCTGGTGAGATTTGAACTCACAGTAATTGCAGGCAGCTGGCAGCTAAGTGCTACTTAACAGCACTTTAGTCCGCTGCACCACCAAGGCTCCTTTTATTTCAGTCCAGCCAGACTTTCCTGCAAGATGGTACCCCTCCACCCAAAGCTGCTACTATCTTCCCAAAGGCAGCCCTGTTTCTGTTTTCCATACATAAGCTGATTTGTTTGTTTCATCATCAGAGGCAAAGATAATTGTTAGGAGAAGCATGTGGGGCTCCACAGTTGGGCTTTATTGTGCTCTGGGCATTTTTGGGTTCTAGGTGCTTGCAAATAGGTGGCAATTTCTCTGTAGGAGCTGAAATAAATGGTAGTCACCATTCTGTGGTGGTCACCATTAGGACAAGTGTGTGATTGGGAGAGAACAAGCTTTCCCTTCCCTTTTCAAGACTGGCACAAGATAAAATTCTTAACCTGGGATGCCTCGTCTCTCTCCCCAGTGTTAGTGTGACCTCTGGAGGTGAAAGGGCCTGCACAGTCTGCCAGCCTGATTTTGCTGATTACGGGTGTCCTGTGCTCCTCCTTACCCCAAGGGCATCCTGGGCCTTCCTTGAATGCCACTCTGATGAGTGCCTGAAGTGTGCCATCCTTCAGCACCCCAGTCTGGACTGGCGAGGGTAACTTGAGTGTCTCCAGGGCTCCCTCGTGCAGCTGCCACCCCATCTCCAGAGCTCTCCACCAACAATTCCTTGTGCAGAATGCAGCAGGTGGCCTTGCCAAGGAGCAGCCCTGTTGTGGGTGCAACAGCCCTGCTTCCTCTGGGGATTTTCCACAGGTTTTCATGAGGGAGAGATCAGCTCTTGGAAAACAAAATAAAAGTTTCTTCCCCATTGGTTCAGCAGTTTTTCATACTTAATTAAGGTCCTCATTAGCCTGTCAAAGCAGGATCATTTCCTGCCTAGATTAGCACTCCTCCTGGGGTATTCAAGGGCCCCTGTTTTAGCAATAGTGTTATTTCCCATAATTATATTACCTTCATTTTCTTCAAATGGACTCTCTATTAGTTTATAACACCAGCCCCTAATTACACCATGCATTCAGCTTTACACGTAAATAAACTGAAACAATCATCCTTTTCCGAGTGGATCATTAGGATGATATATCGTCATTTAAATGCTCATAAAAATTAGAGATCTCTCTTTGGGGGCAGCGGGTTCTCATTACCTCTACCCCAATCACTCGCTAAGTCTTTCTTTCGTCAAGCAACTGCACAGCCTTGTGGGTCTAGTGGAAAATGCCACGGCAGAGACCTCATCCTGGGGTGCTGGGGAGCATGGATGGACTGGCAAATTAATCTGCCCACCTGTTTGAAGGAACAGCCAAGGTGCTGTGGCAACCGGGTCATCCCTTTTAATGCATTTTCCTGTTCAGTTCCCAGCCAGCCCCCTGAAAATGTGAGGGCGTTGTCCATCACCTCTGATGTGGCCGTCATCTCGTGGTCCGAACCCCCTCGGAGTACCCTCAATGGCATCTTGAAGGGCTACCGTGTCATCTTTTGGTCTCTCTACATGGATGGTGGTGAGTTGGGAGCAATGTGCTCATTGCCTCATTTATTTCATTTTCACTAATTGAATTTAGTGTAGCATCATATCTAGAGGGCAGAAGGCTGTTTTTCCTCCACCAACACATCAGATCTTCAGATGGCTCATGTCAGAAATGATGTTCTTCCTACCCTCCAACTGGATACTGGAGGCCAAGCTGGTGCTGCCTGTCACTCAGCGGCTCTCACATCACTGCAGGATAAGGGAATTCAACTCCACTCTCCTTTGGGAACCTCTTGCAATTGCTTGTCTTCTTCCAGTAGCTGGCTCTTGCTGTGTTTGGCACAATGGCCCCAGCGCACTTTCTCAGGGATTCCTGGAGACTGCAATGCTCCCTGAACCTTTCTCCCGCTCAGTGCAAGCAAATAACAGAAGCAGTCACTTGGACTGTGGCAGAGAGCAAATTGCCTTTCTGAGCCCCAGAGCCTCCCTCCGTTGAGTTTCTGGCAAGTGAATCAGGCTCTGGGCAGGAGGTCCTGGGGTGTGTGGGAGGGTCTAAGTGGCCAGTGGTTCTCAATATAGGCCACAGGGGTCCCTCAGGCCATATCATATTATTGTGGAGGTACAGTAAGTTTCTGAGGTGGCTCATCCTCACATAAATATTGAAATTTATTACTGCTTTACCTGATATGATACAGATTAGAGTAATAAACAGTACAGGTAGTAAATTACCTTTTGTTTCTAGAGAACAGTGACTGTGAGGTGTGTGTGTGTGTGTGTGTGTCATATAGGTAAACGAGGCTCACAAGGGGGCCAAAATTTTTTAGATCAGCTTCTTCTTTCTTTGCTCCACCATGCAATGCAGACTTACTACTTTTGGGGATTCTATGGGCTGGATTATTAGGGGGCCTTTTAGGCTGTAGCAACAATTCTTTGCCTGTGTGCGTGAGAGCCCACGGGAGTGAGTGTGTGCTTCCTTCCACAGAATGTGGCTGGCCCTTGAAAGGCTTCCTCCACGGTTTTCAGGGACCTTCCCATGCTGAGCCTTGTGTCCTGGGGGGTGGGGGGGGGGAAGCAAGCTGAAGATGGCAGGGCAGTATCTCTCTATGACAGGGGCTGCAGGGACACTGCTGCTGAGCTGGGTTCTGGCTTTGTCCATGTGCTGGATAGACAGTGGCTGCTCTGGCCCATTTGTGGGCCTCGGGGCAGCCGCCAGCCAGATCCCCAGGCTGCTTTCCCTATACCTGTCCTGGAGGCTTGCTGGGCAAATCGAGCCACAGCAGGCTGAGTCAGGAGGCTGCGGAGGGTAGCGGGAGCCTTGCCTGCCTCTGCACGGGGTGTTCTTGCTTCCTGAACAGAATGGGGGGAGATGCAGAATGTCACCACCACTCGGGAGCGAGCAGAGCTGCGGGGCATGGAGAAGTTCACCAACTACAGCGTGCAGGTCCTGGCCTACACCCAGGCAGGGGATGGGGTCCGCAGCAACGTCCTCCACATCCAGACCAAGGAAGACAGTGAGTGCCTATGAAGCAGGGTGGAGTGAGGGTGGGGGCATCCGTTCCTTGCCTGTGCTGTCCCACAGCATCTGTATGGGGGGGGGGGAACGGCTGTCCTCTTCTCCATCCTCTTTGGAGTGTGGATGATTCTGCTTTGCTATGGCTCCATGGGGCCCCTCTGGGGGGCTTGGGACTTTGCTCTTCTTTTTCTCCCTCCCTCTGGAGTTGGGGAAACAAGAGTATTTCACCCCACGTAACCAAATTATGTGGCCTGGTCTACCATCTCAGGGCAGCTCAAATCGCTGCAGTTCCTGGGCCTGGACCTCTGGTCTCCCTCCTGGGAGGAGACAGAGTGTCTTTTGGACCACAGGACAGAGTCAGGGGCTGCTAGGTGTTGGAGGCCCTCGAGAAGCCAGAGGGCCAGAAAGCTTGGAAGGAGGAGGCAGTCCAGAGACCTACAGAGTCCATACGGGGAGAGCAACCCATTGAAGGATCAGAAAAGGCCCTCTGGAGCACATGCTGGCTTTGGCCAGCCTGCCTTTTGGGCCCATCCCAGGGCACAAAAGGGGCGCTTCACCTGGGCTGCACTCTAGCGCGTCAGGGGAGGGGAAGTGTAGAGGTCGGATAAGTGCAGCCAGAAGGAATTGGGGTTTCTTTCTAGCTTTGACGTGATTTGAACTGGGGACACTCAGGTAAAGCCCACCTGGACAGCAGCATTCCCAGTGTGGGCTGGCCAGCTGATCCCTTCCAGCAGCCTTCCACATGTGGCAAGAGAGCGTTTTGCTGGAGCCCCACTTCCTTAAACGCTTGCTCTGCTTCAGAGGTGGGTTTCAGCAGGTTCTGACCAGTTCTGGAGAACTGGTAGTTGAACTTTTGAGTAGTTCGGAGAACCGTTAGTAAAAATTCTGACTGTCCCCGCCCCCATCTATTCTCTGCTTTCCGAGTCCCAGCTGATTGGAAGGAAATGGAAATTTTGCAGTAACCTTACCCTGGAGTGGGGTGGGAATGGAGATTTTACAGTATCTTTCCCCTGCCACACCCACCAAGCCATGCCCACCAAGCTACACCACGCCCACCAAGCCACACCCACAGAACCAGTAGTAAAAATTTTTGAAACCCACCACTGCTCTGCTTGTCTCGGTCGGACAAGAATCTGCTGGAGGCAGAATCCTTGTCCAGCTGGGCTGAGACTTTTGCTGGCTGGCACAACTCGGGTATAAAAGAAGAGCACTGTCCCCCCCTCCGGCAGGGTACTGCCATGAGTTGTGCTCCTTCCCTCCTGTGACGGCATGGCTGCAGTGCGGCCTATCTAGAGAGGCCAGGGCTGGAGGGAGGCAGGGGTCGGTTCTACTTACCTTTACTACCGGTTCGCAACGGGGCCGCGCACGCACGCTCGCTTTGCTCGCGCACTCTTCTGCGCATGCGCAGAAGCATTTTGATGACATCAGGGTTGGTGGGCGGAGCCTCCCGGCGGTTTTACTACCGGTTCTATAGAATCGGTGCGAACTGGGGGCAATCCACCACTGGAGGGAGGCCTTGAAAATCATGCCTCTTCTTTCCTCTTGCAGTTCCTGGTCCTCCTGCCGGGATCAAAGCAGTGCCTTCCTCTGCCAGCAGCGTCGTGGTGTCTTGGCTGCCACCCTCAAAACCTAATGGAGTTATCCGGAAGTACACCATTTTCTGCTCCAGCCCAGGCTCTGGCCAGCCGGTGAGCAGCTGTGATGGGGTTTATGGGAGAGTTGGCATGCCGTAGTTGCCTGGCCACTGAAACAGCGGGGTGCCAAGCACTGTCGGTCTCCTGGACTGGCCTTGGGCATCTTTGCTCTGGGGATCCTCAGCCCGGGTTGTAATCAGGAACTGCCAGAAGCAGCCCTCAATTTGGTGGACCATCTCAGACTGTTTTGGACACCAGGATGGGGTAGGAAAAAACAATATGATAATGGGTCAAACCTTTGTCTCATATGGTTTTCTCTCTCTCCCTCCCCCCTCCTGCTATTGTTTCTCTTTCACCACATCCCATAGCTTACAGGCTGACAAATGTATCATTGCTTATTTTACAAAGCAGAAATAGATTTAAATGGCCAGCATTAATTTGTTAATTCAACTTAAATCCTGCCTAGTGGCTAACCCCAATAATACACAAATCTATATTTAAAGCACAAGACATTTAACAACACACCAGTAAAAGTCAAGGATAAATGGCATTCATTAATGCCATTTAATGTAAGAGTTAAAACTTTGTCAGAATCACCTACTTGAGATATTCCTTTTCCAGTGGGGAGGGGGAAGCATCAAGTGCTGACTTCACCTGCTGCAACAGGCAGGCCCTTCCCTGATGGAGAAAATCCCTTCCCTCAGGTCGGTCTGAGCAGGAGGGTGCTGAAAGGCTCTGGAGAGAAAAAAGTTCTTCCCTTCCTGCGCCACAGGGTGGCTGCCCTTTGATCTAGACTGGCCATACACACCTCTTACTTTGGCAGTTGCAGGAGGTAGGATCAGTTAGGATGGCCTGTCCTTGGCCAGTATGGATCTTGTTGATTTTCAAGCCTGCTTTGCAAATTTCCTAGTGAATTGGCAGACAATTTGATCTCCTGCTTAATTGAAGCATGATTACTTCCATGTCCTTATTGCAACCGCAGTCGGTTAAGGTTATCTCAACTGGGTTGGGTTGGAAGAAGTACCTTCAAGCCACAACGACCTGTTTTGGTTAGTCACATTGCAGATAAAATCACTCATAGCTTCTTCAGCTGGGCAATGACCTATGAGATGCAGAAATCCGTGCCTTGCAAAATCCTGTGGGATTCATTTGAACTATGAACCCCAAGAAAGTTGACAGGATTTTTTGTGGGATGGACTTTGTCACATGTAGGCTAGCTCCTTGTCTCTCCTGGCTTTTCAGAGTTGCCAGGAGCAAATGATATGAGGAACTGGTTGACAAATGCCTTTTTGAAAGTGGGAATGGTATTGCCATGAAATGAGCATCTGCTTCCATCTCAAACTTGCCCTTCTTTGGGAATATTATAGTGAAGGTGTTGGGACCCTGGGATGAAGTGGCTATGGATTCTAATTGAGCTTGGGATGCTCCATATAAAAGGGCTGGGAAGATGGCCTTCTACTGTAGAGATTTCAAGGCAGCTGTCCTGATAACACTGGTTTCAAGTTTGATTTATTGCAATATGAGAGCTGACATATGATGGCTGTGACCCATCTTGTAATAAACAAACAAGCAAACAAACAAACAAACAAATAAATAAATAACAGAAGTATCATCTACAGAACAGGCTGCTGCCCCTCTGGTCATTTGCTACTTGTGGTCCATGCAGAACACGGACTTCTTTATTCCATCTAGTGCAGTTGTACCAGTGGCAGCAGCAACATGGAAATGGATGCAGCCCAGATCTTAGTTGGCCCCCAAAGCTTCCTGGGAACATTCAGGCTCTGTTAGGTTGGGAAGGAGGGCGGGGACAGCATTTGCTTATCAAGATCGCTTTCTGCAGTTCATTTTAACATCTGAGGCCTTCGTTTCCAGGGCAACATAATCTTTTCATCAAAGCAACTGGTGAAGCTGCTGGGATCTGATATTGTTTCCTTGGCATCTTGTCAAGGCTGCCATTTGGCGTAAAATTATGCATGCAATGTAATATTTATGCTTGCATATTTAAACACTGGTTAGATTTAAGTATTCTGCCTGTGGATCTATCAGTCCATGTTCCAAGCATGCCAAACCAAAACTGTTTGGGCGCAGGGGTGAGGTATTTGTCTGCCAGTCAGGCTTGGCATTGGCCTTGATGGAGCTTCCGAGGCAGCTGCATGTGCCCATGAGTGGCAGCCTAGAGTCTGGAATGCAAGACTTCCCCAGGGAGGAGGAGGAGGAGGAGGAGGAGGAGGAGGAGGAGGAGGAGGGGAGACCCTGCTTTCCTCCTGACCCCAGAGAGGAGCCCAGATGCTGAGGACCTGAAGGCTTTGGGGTGGCCGGCTGGCCTGCTTGCCTGGTTCCACAGGGATGTGCCTCCGGCCACAGTTTAAAAGTGGTCCAGCCAGGCAGCTTGGATGTTCCATCAAATCAACAATCGGTGCAAGTCCCAGCATCCTGAAGCCTCCCTTGAACAGGCATTTCCTCTGCTTGCCCCAGATCCATCTTGCAGGAGTCAGAAGCAGTGCATGCCGGGAGTTGTGAGTTGTATAATAGGATGACAAACACACAAGTAGCCACCATCTGCCAGCTCCAGGCCAATAATGTAAGCCTTGTGTTCTGATGGCCCAAGAGACAGGGTGAGGCCCAGCCTCGGAGCTGAGGTCTGAGATATTTCCCTCTTTAGCTTCTTAAACAGCAGAGATTGGGGCTTTATAAAAGAGCCCAAGTTAGAGGTGAAAAGTGAAGTTGCTGCTATTTTTTGCTTAAAACGGAAACAGGCATCCAAAAGTGCCTAACTTGAAGAAATGGGGAGCAAATAATAAACTTGGTTCAATGGAGGAAGAAAAACCTATCTGCACAAATGTATGAGCTCTTGTAGAAGTTGAGGAAAGCGCTTAGGGAAAAGCCTTTCTCCTAAGACCAGAAAGCAGGGGAGTTGCTGAGATTTTGGACAGACCAAGAAAGAAGTGAAGGTGTATATTAATGAGGGCCCCTAAGCCTGAGATGGGCAAATTTAGCGATGGCTCAGGGGTTGCTAATGCTGCCTCCAGGGATACAGGAGGGCAGCTCTTCGGGTAGGTGGGCTCCCGAGAGGCCTCCGCTGGGCAAGCAGGAAAGCAGTCTGATCCAGCTGCAGGCCTGTTCTTCTTCGGTTCTTCTGCAGGCTCCCAGCGAGTATGAAACAAGCCCGGAGCAGCTGTTCTATCGCATCGCACACCTGAACCGCGGGCAACAGTACCTGCTCTGGGTTGCTGCTGTCACTTCCGCAGGGCGGGGCAACATGAGCGAGAAAGTCACCATTGAGCCTGCTGGAAAAGGTTTGCAAGCGGAACGGGGAGTGCCTGGCAGCTCGGCTGCCGTGGACCCCCCCCACCATGTCACCCTCCCCCTCTTTTGCAGCTCCAGCCAAGATCATCTCATTTGGGGGCACAGTTACGACCCCGTGGATGAAAGATGTGCGACTGCCATGCAGTTCAGTGGGGGATCCTCTCCCAGCTGTGAAGTGGACTAAAGACAGGTTTTTTTTTTTTAACCAAAGGGGAGGGGGGGTTTGGAAGGTCTCCGGGCAGACCCTGCCTTTCTCATGTTCAGGTCTTCTTTTGCAGTGATGATTCAGCTATTCCAGTCATTTTGGATGGTCATCGCCAGATCCAGTCCAATGGCACCCTGATTCTGCGCTCTGTGAAAGCAGAGGACTCGGGCTATTACACTTGTACTGCCACAAATACCTGGGGATTCGATACCATCATTGTCAACTTGCTGGTGCAAGGTGAACCATTAGAAGGAATCCCCCCGCCCCTCGGGAGGGAGCTTTGTCTTTAGGACAGGGAACCTGGACAGCTCATAGCCCAAAAGACTTCCTAACTTCCCTGCCCCGGAATGTCCAGCTTGGCGAGCTCCTACAGTCGAATGTGGAGGAGCCGGGTGAGAAGGAAGCTGACCCAAATGGCTTTCCCTTTCAGTCCCTCCAGACCAGCCCCGGCTGATGGTGTCCAAGACTTCGGCTTCATCTATCACCTTGGCCTGGATCCCTGGTGACAATGGTGGCAGCTCCATCCGAGGCAAGTTGCAGGGAGAGTTGCTGCGCTTGCTGGATAGATGGAGGAAGCTTGACTGTTCCTGGTGTCTCCTCAACTCTGTCTCCCCTTCCTTCTCTGGGTTTCGGCCTTGTGCAGGGTTGTGCTCTTGGTCTTCTGGGCTCAGCTGCCTCATGTTGCTAGGGCCAAAGATTCACCAAGGGAGGCTGATATTGGGTGAAGGCATTCTTTTGACGAACACTAAATGGCTCCTTGGCTCTGTGAAAGATTCCTCAGAGTTTCATCTGAGCTGGGGTTTTTTTTTTTGGTGTGTGTTTGTGTAGTGGGGGGGGGGGAGGGGGGGAGAGGGAGGGAGGGAGGGAGAGAGAGAAAAGATGGGAAAAGCTCCAAACAGTTCCAACTGCAGCTTATTTAGGAAAGCCAGGAAAGATCAGGCCATTCCTTCTTACCTGGGCTCAGGTTTCTTGTGCCTCCCCAACCAGCTTGTTTAGGGAGGAGGAGGAACATCTTATCCTCCATTTTTATTTCACAACAGGGCTTTAGTTTGGTAGAGTTGAACGGTAGAAGCTGGTGCAAGATCACCCTGGAATCAGTGAAAATTCCAAGAGGCATTACCCCAGTCTCAGCCTGACTCCTGGCATGAAGCTGTGTGTCAGTGCTTCTTCATCCACTTCAATGCCCTCAGGGAAACAATGGCAGCCCCAGAAGGAGGGAGGGAGGGAAGGAAGGAAGGGAGTTTTCACATTGCAATTAATTAAACACATGGAAATAATTACAAGGCAGCCTCCCTAGCCAGCAGCATTTGCTCGATGTGTTTCCTTTTAATTGAAACAGCCAGAAGTGCTGCGGTGCAACTGATGGGGGTAGAATCCCCTGCCTGGACTGCTTTATTGTTTGGTTGGGGGCAGTGGGGGAGTATGGCTTCCAAGAGGAGCAAGCTGACGAGTAGCAAGAAAGCCGGAAAAAGGATGGGCATGGAGCAGCACAACTGCAGGAGCCCAAGAGGCTGTTTTCTACTTCATGGCGCATGTGGGGGGGAATAGGTGGGAGCACGTCCCCAACTGCCTCTCTCTCTGGCACAAGCACACAAGCGCAGGACCCACACCCCTCCTTGATGACATGCATAGGTGGGCCCTGAAACAGCTGGCACCTTTTTGTTTGATGGTGCGTTTTGTAACTCTGATTAGCTTTGCTTAAGTGAGCTCTGAATTTGCCTTTTGCAAAGGGAAGATGGCTGTCTAGAAGGCTGGGCATCCAATGGAAGATTTGCCATGTCTTCCTTTGGAGAAGACACCTGGCTCTCCCAGGGGTGGGGGGAGGCTTCAGGGGCTTAAGCCTGAGCTGCTGGCACGAACTGGGGGCAAGGAGATGGCAGGGGCTCCTGCCGCATGGACTCCCTTCTCTCACTTGCTGCCTTTGCTGCACCCCTGCAGGCTTTGTGCTCCAGTACTCAGTGGATAATAGTGAGGAGTGGAAGGACGTGTTAATTGCTTCTGCAGAGCGCTCCTTCAAGCTGGGCAGCCTGAAATGCGGGACCTGGTACAAGGTGAAGCTGGCAGCCAAGAACAGCGTTGGAGCTGGTCGTATCAGTGAGATCATTGAGGCCAAGACCCACGGCAGAGGTGACTGGGGCCTGGGGAGGCAGCAGCCGGGAGTGTGTAGCTGGGAGGAAGGATGGAAGGAAGGGAACCTTGTAGAGTGGAAGTTGGGATTTGTCCAGAGGAAGACCGAGAGGCTTTCTTAGAGTTCACTAGGAAGGAAAGACTTCAGAGAGGGAAATTGTGGTTCCTGCACACGTTTAACAAGTGGTGCATAACAATGCCATCCTTTCCGATGTTCTCCTGGCTGGAGCTCATCTGAAAGAGGAAAGGCCTCTTGTGGCAGTATTTCACCCTGGCCTCCTAAGGGACTCATTTTAAACAAGGCAGACAAGTTTATTATAATGGTTTGCAGCCAGCACCAATGGTTTCGAAGATTTGCCAATTTCAGGAATGCCAGAGACAAGTGCATCACCTGAAGCCTAATCGAAATATTACACTCATCCAGTCGATTGCAAGCTTGGTGCTGTTCTTAGCTGGACAATTTAGAATCAAAGCCTTCTTGTAAATCTTCTTGTATTAAGAAGATCTAATGAATGCTCCTTATGGAAGAATCATGAACACTTTTCTCTTTAATTTTTGCCATGAGGTTGTATGTAGAAAAAAAATTGTGTTGCTTTTCCCAAACCAAGTTCAAATTTGTGCACCACAATAGAGTATAGGAGGTTGTTGCAAATACATGTAATAGCATTATGTTAAAATGTTTGAGTATTTCTTGGTTAAAGTATAGAAACTAGAAAGTATAATAGTATGCCACATGTGTCACATGCTTAAAAGTTATGCCTTCACGTTACACGTTACTCTGCAGTTCTCTTGGCAGCCTTTTTCACATGTGCTTTGCCCCTTCCTTCCTCTCAGGTCAGAGATATGGAGCTGCTTTGGGCCTGGGGGAGTGGGGGAGAACGACAGTGGGGGAAGGTTTGAACTCACAGCCTCCTGGTTTCTAGCCTGGTGCCTTAACTATATAGCAAACTGATTCTCCATGTACATGTGTACAATTATAATATAAACTCAGAAGTCACTGTTAACTGACAATTGCAATGTAAGCACTTAAGATTATTTCCCTTGGGGGGAGGATTGAAATTAGAAAAGGCATTTAGATAGGCCCCTCTCTTTCTCTCCCCCCCCACCCCCATTTTTTCTTCTTTTCTGAAGATATTTTGAATATTTCTGAACTTCAATTACTAATGATTTAAAATTAATTTTTATATAGCTAGCAACCAACATGGATGTTGTGCAGCCTGCAACTCAACAAATATTAATTCAATCTTTTTTGGCAGGAGGAGAGAAATTAATTAACCCCTTTTTTTAGAGTGGGGAGGGAGGTGATCCTTTGTGAGGAAGGGCCTCTGGTGTTCCATTGGGTGTATCTCTGCAGCAGGTCAGCTGCCACTGCACAACTGGGAAAGGGCAGCTGTCTGAGGAGCCCGGCCAAAGGGAGCCCCAGCCGAGCTGGCAGACAGCTTGTGGAGAGCACCTTGGGTGCTCTGGGTTTTATAGTGCCTAAATTGATGATGATGGTGATGAAGAAGAAACTTAATGTGTGCTCTACATTTTATTGATTAGCGGGTTATGACCCTTAAGGGAACATAGGTCATTAAAGAAACCCTTGAGGCCACTTTCCAGAACCTGGCAAACTGCTCTATTCTGTTCTATCCTATCAAAACTCACCTTCCTCTTCCTTCTTGTAGAACCATCTTTCAATAAGGACCAACATCTGTTCACCCACATCAACTCCACCCATGCCAGACTGAGTCTGCAAGGCTGGAACAATGGGGGCTGCCCCATTGTAGCAATTGTCCTGGAGTTCCGACCCAAAGGCACCTGGGTTTGGCAGAGTCTGCGGGCTAATTATTCCAGTGAAGTCTTTCTGACTGACCTGCATGAAGCCACTTGGTATGAACTGCGCATGAAAGCATGCAACAGTGCCGGCTGCGGCAATGAGACCCTGCAGTTCGCCACCCTGGACTATGATGGCAGTGAGTATGGATTGGCTGGGGGAGGTTAGAAGCCCCAGTTGCCTGTGGGTCGGGCTTTTTCAGGGGGTGCACAGCTTGTGCTTTGACACGTCTTCTGCACAGGCACCATTCCACCTATTAAATCTGCACAAGGGGAAGGAGATGATGTCAAGAAGCTTTTCACCATCGCTTGCCCTGTCATCTTGGCCACACTTGGTGTTGCATTGCTGTTTGTTGTTCGAAAGAAGCGGAAGGAAAAGCGCCTGAAGCGTCTGCGAGGTGAACGTTTGATTCTTGGGAATCCCTTTACAACAACCAGGAGAGAAGCCCCAGGGTCAGATGAGCCCAAGCAGGTGTCACCCTGGCTTTCCGCTCTAGACGATTCAGTCCCTGTAGCTGCCTATGTAGGTGGGTTGGGGGCAGAAAGGTGGATGCTGCAGGATAGGACCCTCGTTAGAGCTGGCAGTATGGATAGTCCTTGACCTACAACCACAGTTGGGACTGGACTGGAAAATTCTTGGTTAAGCGTTGCAGCCATTAAGTGAGGCTTTCCAGGACGGCACCTGGTTTTACAGGCTCTTTTGCTGCATTCATTAAGCAAGCATCACATGGTCATGATTTGCAACCTTCCCTGCCAGCTTCCCCACTGACTTTGCTTGTCTGAAGCTGGCTGGGATGGACACCAATGGCAGGACGGGAGGCTGCAACTGTCAGTTGCCAAGCCCCCAAATTGCAGCCGGGTGACAATAGGGATGCTGAGACGGTCGTAAGTGCAAGTACTGGTCATAAGTCACTTTTCCAATGCTGTCATCACTGAAGGAATGCTGGCAAGTTGAGACTACCTGCACAGGCTGCACTCCTCTTTGTTTCTCTGTGAACTTGGGGACCTGAGGAAACTATTTCTGGAGTCTCTTTCCTTTAGCCTTAGCTCCCCATAGAGAGGACCCACCCCCCAGGCTAGAGTGCCCACGGTGACCTCTCGGCCTGATTTGAGCTGCACAGGAGCAGCTGCTTCTGCTGCCTCCATTCAGGCCTCTCTGCTCTTTCCCTTGCAGATGCCAAGAGTTTGGCTGAAATGCTCATCAGGTGGGTAACCACATTCAAATCTTGTTGGTTTAGCATTTTGACGCAGGGTGGATACAGATGACCTCAAGTCCCAAATGCTCTCCTCCTCCTTCTCCTTCGCAGTAAGAATAATCGTAGCTTTGACACGCCCGTGAAGGGTCCTCCGCAAGGCCCTCGGCTGCACATCGACATCCCCCGGGTTCAGCTGCTCATTGAGGACAAGGAGGGAATCAAGCAGATCGGTGAGCGGCTTCGCTTCACCTACCAGTTCAGGGGTCTGGCCTTGTCCTCAGAGCTGCCTCCTTTGCATTTTGACCTCGTCCAATTACTCTCTCTGGGTCTGGGAATGGGGTCGCTCCTCTGCCTAGGTGCACTCCGGGTTCTCCCCTTCCCAGCATCAACTGGATTGAATGGTGTTTTGGGACTCCTGGCAAGCATTTTGGGCATGGCCAATTGCGGGTGCCAGCCTTCCTCTCCACCCCCAATGAGGCTCTAAGTGCATAAAGGGACACCCTTCAATTCTGTGATTTTCTCTTGTAGGACGGGTTGAAGAGTTTGGGGGGGGGGGGCTATCGCTTCATAGCAGTCCCAGGATGGGAGGTCATTATCCAAATTTATTTCCCATAGGAGATGACAAAGCAACAGTCCCAGTCTCTGACCCAGAATTCAACCAGACTGTTAATCCGCAGAGCTTCTGCACAGGGGTATCGCTACACCACCCAGCACTGATCCAGAACACGGGGCCTTTGATTGATATGTCTGACATCCGCCCTGGCACAAGTAAGCCCTGCAGATAATCCTCCGCTCCGGCCCCACAGGAAAAAAATCAGAGGCCTTTGCCCAAGCAGAGCATGCCTCTGAAGGCATGGAGGGAGGGGAGGGATCTCTGGGGGACTCTTGACCCTACTTGTAGCCAAATTCTTCGTCTCTAGGTAAGGTTGGGTTTCTCACAGTAACCAGCTCTGATAAAAGAGGCTTTGAATCATGTGGCTATGTTCATCTATACTGACAGTGCTGGAACAGTGAGGTTGTGAGAACTTGACCATTTATGCCTTTAGCTGCAAAATAAATGCACTGTGGTTTGGCATGTGACCAGACTATAGTCTGCTTTTAGTGATTTCAGGTCTTGCCTCTCCAAAATTTAGAGGGATCGAATGAACACTGGTCTGTCTGGCCCTTCTCTGCCCTCTGATGATCCTATACAGCCTGCATGCCAGTGCCTGCTTTATCTCCCGTGTGCTTTGCTCAATCAGGCGGCACACCAGTCAGCCCCATAGCTGCCCCTCTCCTGCCTGACTGGTTCATCTCCTCCAGCTGCTCAGCACTTATGTGTCCCTCATTTTGTCAGGGTTCCTGCCCTCGTACAACAATGATTTTGTGTTCTGCTTGCTGCTTCTGGTCAGAGATTGGGCTTTCTAGGTCCAGGCCAAGTCCATGTCTTGATCTGTGTCATGCTCCATCTCATATGCTGCATGTGACATATTCAGTACCTGGAATGTTGTATACATCCCACCGTGACTATATGCAAAGGGGAGGGGGGGAGAATGATCTACAAGTACAAAAAATCATTTTAGATACAAGGCATCACCAACATAAAAATGAAGCTATGAGTGAGAAACTATAGCATGAGGCAGATTGCAGCCTAGCCTTGTAAGGTCCAACCTACACAGTTCTCATTTCTCATTCCAAAGTCAGAAACAGCAGCCATCTTCTTTTGCAGATCCTGTTTCAAGGAAAAGTGTGAAATCTACACACAGTGCCCGGAACAGATACTCCAGCCAGTGGACTCTCACCAAGTGCCAGGCCTCCACGCCAGCACGGACTCTGGCCTCTGACTGGAGAGCAGTTGGTTCCCAGCATGGCATCACAGTGACTGAAAGTGACAGTTTCAGTGCTAGTTTGTCCCAGGACACAGGTGAGTTGAGTCATAGCCACAAAGCCCAGCCTTTCAAATCCAGCTGCAGTTTGTTGTGTCTTGCCACCCCAGAACTTTCAAGAGCTAAAAACTGAGGTTCACTCTTCTTTCCTTATATTTTGCAGAGATTTTATTTGCTTATTATAATTTATATGCACACCGAGAAACTAGATTCTTAAATGGTTCTACAAAATAGCACATTCAATTAAAAACAACAATTATAACATAAACTGGGCTAATTCTACCAATAGCTACCATCCCCTTTCATACATCATCACAACAAGGAATGTTACTCAGTGTCTATTATACATTAAAATATCCAGATCTAAGTAGCTCTTCTGAACACCAGCAGCTTATTGACCTGAATTCGGGGGCAGGATCAGGAGAGGGTCATCCATCCTTCATGGTGCCTTATTCTTGCGTTGAAAGGGTACCCTTTCTGTTGGAGATTAGTGAACAAATAGAAGCTTCTGGGAGAGTTCATTGCAGGAATTAAGTCAAGAGGTGATAAAGAAATAAGTAGCTGTGAACAGATACTTATAGTCCAGGAAGTGCTGTAACTAGCATGCAAGATGGAGTTGCACAAAAACTCTCCTAGCCACAGTGGCCTTCTGGTCCTTGAGCAGTTGTTGCAAATCCAAGAGGACTCCCATATTTCTGAAGCATTTCGGGCTTAGGGAGCATGACCCTGTCCAGAAGAAAAGATGGGATACCACTGGCTTCCAATGTCACATCCACTCATGTCTTGTCAGGATTGAGCTTGAGTCTGTTTATTTCTGCCCAGATCTTCAAAGACTCTGAGACTACACTTCCACCACAGCTTCTCTTTGGCTTTGGAGTCAGGAAGTGCAGGAATTGGCTTCTCACATCCCTGGCTGTTTCAGCTTAGTAAAGGAGAGTTGGAGTGCCATCAACTGTCTTGCTGGTTGTCCTGGCAGGGTTTGCATTGTCTCCCTCTTGTTCCCACAGACAAAGGCCGAAACAGCATGGTGTCCACAGAGAGTGCCTCATCCACTTATGAAGAGTTGGCTCGGGCTTATGAGCATGCCAAGTTAGAGGAGCAGCTGCAGCATGCCAAGTTTGAAATCACAGAGTGCTTCATTTCTGACAGCTCCTCTGACCAGATGACCACTGGCACCAATGAGAATGCTGACAGCATGACTTCCATGAGCACTCCCTCCGAGCCAGGCATCTGCCGTTTCACAGCCTCTCCTCCCAAACCACAGGACAGTGACCGTGGCAAGGGTGTAGCTGTGCCTATCCCTCACCGAGCAAATAAAAGTGAGCTATGATGCAGCTGCTGCCTTTTGGTGCCCCAAACGAAGAGCTCAGCCCCAAGTAACAATAGCAATTATGCTTGTATACTGCCCCGTAGCGCTTATATATTGCCCCAAGCACCCTCTGGGTGGTTTACAATGTCAGCATCCTGCCCCAGCAATCTGGGTCCTCATTTTGCTGACCTTGGAAGGAGGGAAGACTGAGTCAACCTTGAGCCGGTCAGGATCAAACTCCAGGCTGTGGGCAGAGTCTGCCTGCAATACTGCACTTTAGTCACTGTGCCTCCCAGGGCTCTTGATTGCAGCTCTTCATTAGGCAGTTCAGGACAACCTTCCCAGTGAAGTATTTGAATGAACTTGGATAGTGGAATAGGATGTGCTCTGGGCAGGGAAAAGCTACACAACTTTCAAGTTAGGTAGCCAGAGCCAGTCTGAGAGCTTTATAAATGGGGATGATAAGGCTTGTCCCAGAGAGCTGGCATCTGAAGGGGATGCCGAGAGGGAGTGCTGGTGCTTGCCAGTCGTGGAGTGGGCTGAATCTTTAGGCTTCTTTCACCTGCTTTGCCTTTTCCCCGAAGGAGCTGCTTGTTTTCAGTGGACTGGATGAATTTTTTTCTCTGGTCCTGTTGCACACCATTTGTCCTTGAGTAACCTTGGGGCTACTCCTGGCCCCGCTTTCAGCATCTCTGTTCACCCTCTTTCTGCCTTCTACAGGTGACTACTGCAACCTGCCTTTGTATATGAAATCTGAAACGTTCTTCCGCAAGCCAGACCTTCAAGACCCTTGTCCTGTAGTGCCACCCCGGGAAGCCTCCATACGAAATCTGGCTCGGGCTTACCACACACAAGCCAGACACTTGACTTTAGATGCCAGCAGCAAAGCCTCGGCTGCGCCACACGCAACTGCAGCCACCACCTTACCTCAGAGAACTCTTGCCATGCCAGGCTCGGCTAGTGGTGCCCCTCCTGCTGCTTCTACTGCTGCTCCCGCCCCGGCCCCCGAACCTAGCCCGGGTCCTGTTGCTGAGCCACGCTTGCCTATGCATAGCAAGATTGGGGGGTCCAAAGACTCACTATTAGAAATGAGCACATCTGGCGTAGGGAGGCCACAGAAGCAGGGAACTGGTGCCTACTCTAAATCCTATACACTGGTGTAGCAGTGGGTAGGAAGGACAGCCAAGATGTGGCTCTTTCTCCAAGTCATTTATACTGGAATTAAGTGGAGCTCTTGTACAGAATGGATTTTTTGTTTTTGTATAAATGAAACTATTTTTCTCTTCTCCAGAATTGGGGGGGAAGTCACGAGGGCTCCAAGCATTTGCAGGAATTTCTTTTATGGAAGAAGCCCTGCTCTCCTTTCGGTGTTGCGGAAGAGGGTGCTGAATTCTGATGGGCACATGCTCTTTCCCATCCTCTCATCGCCCTCATCACGCAGCCTGGTTTTTTTTTTTTAAAAAAAAACCCTTTGGGACACTGCATGTTGTTTTAATGTTTGGTAAACCATGGGATTTGCTTCCAGTTGCATCTGCCTGTGTTAATACTTTTTTCTATTTAAAAAAAAAGCCAGCGCAGTGTGCAATAAAAGTTATGTTTCTATAACACCAGAGTCCTTTGTTTGGTGTAGGCTGATCTCCAAGAACCAACAGGAAGCTGGGATGCAGGTGGCAGTGGCAGCTTTGTCAGAATAAATTCTGGAGTCCTAGTGCAGAGGCCCTGCAATTCACACCCTGTTTTAACATGAATGAAGCTGTTCTAGAAAATGTCAGACATAAAGCAGATCGTTATTTTATATATACATCTCTTAGGCATCACAGCTATTTAAAAGCTGTAATGTCTAATATGACCTTTTAAAGTGCCATTTTCCTTTCCTCACCACAGGAAATAAAATATGAATTGTAAGACAGGGAGACAGACCAGCATGCTTCCAGTTGATCGAGGTCCTCAAATGGTTTTTAGTAGGGCAGGTTCAGGTGGGGAGAGACCTTGCATCAGCTTCCCTGGTTGGCAAGGAGTTTCAGCCCAGGCAATACTCTACCTTGCCTTGCAGAGGGTAGCAAGTTCATCACTAGAGTATTCGTTTTCCCTTCCAGGTAGCCTTTGTCTGAGCAAGTGAACTGTTTACTGCAGGTGCCAGGAGTAAAGATAAACATAGCAGCTGGCTCCGTTGGATCGCTCCTTGGCAAATCTTCTAGCAGCTCAGAAAGAAAGCACCCCGCCTCAATAGGGAAGGATCATCCGAGCACCCCAAGGTGCCTTCCTCTCAGCAGCGCAGGAGCCAGTGTCAGATGGGCAGCCATGACCAATGCGTCCTTACTACTGCTTCTCTTTCTGTTCATATCGGAGCTGATTATGGTGAGGAACCAAGAATAGCAGCAGCAAAACATGTTTTGTTCAGGACATGTCTTGGAATGCCTTCAAAGAATTTTCTGCCATGCTAGGGCAGAGGACCAGGTAAGCAGAGTGAGCAGGTGGGGGGGGGGGGGGATGCGATTCCTGTAACAGCATTGGCCGAAAGAAGGAGCTGGTTGTAGGAAATGGGAGGAGGAGGAGGATCTCCCAGATCTTTCCAAACAAATCCAGCAAGCAGAGTTATTAGAAAGCTCACACTGATTGGCTGGGGGGGGGGGGGGAGTGATTAAAGTTTTTAATTAAAACTTGTCAATTGGTAATATGGGCTGACAGACATGATACATGTATAATGCAGATGCCACACTTTATTGTTTATGGCAAGGGAGCTGCCCCCAAGAAGATGCTTTGGTACTAATGCTCCATAACCATAAGGCATTCCCATGGCTTTTATCTTCCCATATATGGATGCCATGGCCCCTGGCTGACAGTTCTGGCTTCAGTTCCCAGCAGATCTTACAGCTCTAGGAATTGAGACACTTCTCCTTCCTCGATCCCCTTTACTAGCCCCCATAGATAGTTCCAGACGACATTTCCTAGAACATGCTGTGGCCAAGGAGGGAATTCAGTAAGGAAGTGGTAACACGAGGGTAGCAATTATCAGCACGAGATGAACTTGCGCAACTCATCAATGTTTACATTGCAAAGATGTCCATTTCCAAATACAGCCCTGGGAGTTTCAGGACCAGTTTCCAGAGGCAAAGAAACACTGCCCCTAACGCACGGGCAGCAGTGCTGGCCTGAAGCGATCAGCGGTACTGAAGAACCTCAAAGTGGCTTGTCCATGTGCTTCTCTACCAGAGCTCCTTTTTGACATGACAAGCAGCAGCCTCAGGACAAGAGACACGGCACCACCTGCCATCTTAGCCAATTAGACGGCCACACTGGAAGCTGCCAATACTCCACAACTCCCTGCCACCATGCAAGACGTGGTGGCAACCTTCTAAGCAGAGGGCTGGGCTGGGAAAGAAGCTGGTGGCACGTCAGTACAAAGACCTGATGGCTGTTATAGGGGCTCAAATTCCATGGCCCCCAGCCGGCTTATACTGCTGAGATGTAACATACGATGCTGCACAGTGATATGCCTGCAGCTAACTCCATCATTCCTTAGCAAGAGGATGCAAGCAAACACCCTCCTTACTGTGCATCTGATCAAAGGGACGGATTCCCCAGGATGCTCCCAGCATGGGATGGAATGTTACAACCAGCCGCTAATGGTGCGGTGGGGCTAGCTCTCACTGAATGGCCTGCCTAGAAACCTCCCCTGTTTTGGAACCTCCAATCTTTATTCATGAGGCCTGAGGGAGGTCACATTCCAATGGTGCCCACCAATAGAAAGCCCATCAGGGGAGAGGGAAAGGGAGGGGGGTTAAGCATTAGGCATGGAGCAGAAGGGACAGGACTTCTGCTCAGCATATAATCCCTGGAAAGTCCACCACCATTTACACTCCGATTGCAAAAGGCCACCAGACAAATCTGGCTGAAGCTCATCTGCTGGATATCCAGAGAGACACACTTTTCTCCTAGCAATCTCCATGATTGCCTCTGCCTTGATTAAGGAATAGAGCAGCTCACAAAATAATGTCGAAGCAATGCAAATGTGAGCCATTTTAAAATCTTCCTGGAGAAAAATCTTCCTGACTGCAGCAGGGAGAAAGCAAGAAAGTCATGAAAGGTGTAGGAAATTGAGTACATTTGATCAGAATTTAAAAATACAGTTAATAGCTGAAGGATGCACACCACCAATTCTCTGCTATCATATGCATTTCATTTATTGGAAGGGCAACAAAGGTCCTTCCAGTCCTGTATGACCAAGGACAGGAGAAAAGCTGCTCTGCCTGCCCCACAATGGAGAGGCTCGAGACCACTTGTAGCACCAGCCATGGGGGAGGGTGGTTTCTGCTGCCTGTTTACACACATGGTGATCATTGTTTAAAAAGCAACCCTGGAGATCAGCGGTCCAGTTGAAAACAGAAGTGGGGATGGGGAGGTTGTTGAGAAATCTAGCTTTCTTCTGGCAGCTTAATCAAAGGATATACCAACCATTTGCAAGGAAGAGTACATTGGGCCATTGCCTGCTCTCATTTCCCCCAAATCGCTGTTTACCTTCTGGTGTTGGTGAGAGCACTGAAGAATATGCACCATGAGTGCCATGAATACGCCACCAGTGTCCTGACAAGACACCAGCAGGTCAGGCACACGAGCCCTTAGGGAAAGGATAGAAACCAGGAGTAGACATGAACTCCCAGAATCCAGAAGCATCTGGGGAATTGGACTTGCTCATGACCTGCTTCAGCCTCTGCAAAGACTGATTTTGTAGTTCATATTCCCAGTTGCTTCAGGAGCAGAAACACGCTGCCAGCCCCCTCAGCAGCCATACCTGAACTGAGGATTCTGTGGTGTGGAAGGTGACAGTGAAAAGAGGAAGCTGAGCAAGAGATAGGAGAAGACCCAGGTGTTTCAGATGGGCCCTTTGTTTCTCTGGCTCCCTAAGTATGGACAGGTAACCTACCAGCCACCTTTCTCCATTCACCACACACTTCTTTCTCTTTCACATTTATGACGTTCCCTGGGATGGAGCATCTACAAAAAGGCTTGAATTAATTTCCCCAGAGAAATCTAGCTAAGAATCAATCTCTGACTGCAACGCAAGAAAACACGTGGAGGCTGTTGGGTAAGAGATAATAATATATATTGTTGTTTGACAGGTAGGTAAGCTTTTTGCAGACAAGCAGGATTTTTGTCCATCTAGAAGTGGTAAACCTTGATCTGATTGTTCTCATCCAACCCAAGCTGCACCAAACCGGAGCCACTGCTGGAGGAATGCGAAGGACTCGGCAAGAAAGAGCTGGCAACTTGAGTGAAGGAAAAGCATAAGAACATGGCGACAAAAACTGGAAAGGCACGAATGGGTGGAAGCACACTGGCCACAGCCAGACCTGGAAGAGAATTCCCCTTGAAAGGATTTTTTTAAAAAAACAAAAACCTGGGCTTTCTATTGCCTTGCAGCTGGTCACAGACCGAGTTGGAGAGATACGTTTAATTAGGAAGATTCAGAGAATCAGGATTAATCTGATTCTCCCCCCAAAAATCAGGATTTACCTGAAGCAAACAAAGAGTCCACTAAATCACTCAGAAGCAAATCTCTCCTAACAACTCAGGAGAAACTCGGAGAGAACTATGACCTACAAAGGAATGTAGAATAGAGTCCTTCCACCCATCCTATCTGCCCTATTAGGAAATCAGCATGGCCAAACCCCCCCTCCATAAAACAAAACTAGAAATTGAGGGTTCTGGAATGGCCAAGTCAAAGCCCAGATCCAATTGAAATGCTTTAGGTAATTTAAAGCAAGCTGTGCATGGCATGAAACCCCTAAATCATCACACAAGTGAGCAAATTCTGCATGGAGATATAGAGAAAAATTCCTCCTAGTCAAAGCCAGAGGCTGCCTAACTCTCCAATTGTGTAATTTTAATTTGAACTTTTAAATGGGGGGATTTTAACTGTCAGGCCAAATTGTTTAATATACAGGTGAAACTCGAAAAATTAGAATATCGTGCAAAAGTTCATTTATTTCAGTAATGCAACTTAAAAGGTGAAACTAATATATGAGATAGATTCATTACATGCAAAGCAAGATAGTTCAAGCCTTGATTTGTCATAATTTTGATGATTATGGTTTACAGCTCATGAAAACCCCAAATTCACAATCTCAGAAAATTAGAATATTGTGAAAAGGTTCAATATTCTAGGCTCAAAGTGTCCCACTCTAATCAGCTAATTAAGCCATAACTCCTGCAAAGGGTTCCTGAGCCTTTAAATGGTCTCTCAGTCTGGTTCAATAGGAATCACAATCATGGGAAAGACTGCTGACCTGACAGTTGTGCAGAAAACCATCATTGACACCCTCCATAAGGAGGGAAAGCCTCAAAAGGTAATTGCAAAAGAAGTTGGATGTTCCCAAAGTGCCTTATCAAAGCACATTAATAGAAAGTTATGTGGAAGGGAAAAGTGTGGAAGAAAAAGGTGCACAAGCAGCAGGGATGACCACAGCCTGGAGAGGATTGTCAGGAAGAGGCCATTCAAAAGTGTTGGGGACTTTCACAAGGAGTGGACTGAGACTGGAATCAGTGCATCAAGAGCCACCACACACAGATGGATCCTGGACATGGGCTTCAAATGTTGTATTCCCCTTGTCAAGCCGCTCCTGAACAACAAACAATGTCAGAAGCATCTTACCTGGGCTAAAGACAAAAAGAACTGGTCTGTTGCTCAGTGGTCCAAAGTCCTCTTTTCTGATGAGAGCAACTTTTGCATCTCATTTGGAAACCAAGGACCCAGAGTCTGGAGGAAGAATGGAGAGGCACACACTGCAAGATGCTTGAAGTCCAGTGCAAAGTTTCCACAGTCTGTGTTGATTTGAGGAGCCATGTCATCTGCTGGTGTTGGTCCACTGTGCTTCATTACAGCCGTCTACCAGGAGATTTTGGAGCACTTCATGCTTCCTTCCGCAGACGAGCTTTATGGGGATGCTGACTTCATTTTCCAGCAGGACTTGGCACCTGACCACACTGCCAAAAGTACCAAAACCTGGTTCAATGACCATGGGATTACTGTGCTTGATTGGCCAGCAAACTCGCCTGACCTGAACCCCATAGAGAATCTATGGGGCAATGCCAAGAGAAAGATGAGAAACATGAGACCGAACAATGCAGAAGAGCTGAAGGCCACTATTGAAGCATCCTGGTCTTCCATAACACCTCAGCAGTGCCACAGGCTGATAGCATCCATGCCATGCCGCATTGAGGCAGTAATTGATGCAAAAGGGGCCCAAACCAAATACTGAGTACATATGCATGCTTATACTTTTCAGAGGTCCGATATTGTTCTATGTACAATCCTTGTTTTATTGATTTCATGTAATATTCTAATTTTCTGAGATTGTGAATTTGGGGTTTTCATGATCTGTAAGCCATAATCATCAAAATTATGACAAATCAAGGCTTGAACTATCTCGCTTTGTATGTAATGAGTCTATCTCATATATTAGTTTCACTTTTTAAGTTGCATTACTGAAATAAATGAACTTTTGCACAATATTCTAATTTTTTGAGTTTCACCTGTATTTTAAAATTGTTTTTAAATTTTGTATTTGATGCTTTTTACTTCTGGCTGTTCACCGCCCTGAGTCCTTCGGGAGAAGGGCGGTATATAAATTTAAATATTAAATTAAATTTAATTAAATTAGGCTGGTAGGCAGTCTACTTGAGGTTCTTTTTGCCAAGTGGAGGAATACCCACTATTGGAGCCAAGGATGCACTTTCTATTTCCACTGAAGGAAATCTCTTAATTTTTGAATGACTGACTGACTGCGAAGTCAAATTTTCATTGTTTCTTTGTTCAACTGTATCACCTTTACCTTTACATATTGTTGTAGTCAAGATAACATATTGATAAAGGCCACATATCTAAAAAAAGGGTATACTTATTTTTGCACATGGGGAATTTGCAATTATGTGTATTTAAATTACACAATGGATGACAAAATGTAACAGATGCATGTATTTTTATCAATATTGAAGATCAAATATCTACAGGTTGAACTATGTTGAAAAAGATAAAACGTTCAGTGGGGTGTGCTTATTTTTTCACATCACTACCGGATTTTGAGAGAAGGGAAGGATGCACAGCTTTGTTTTCTATAGCTTAATGAGAAACTTGATTATTGAAGTTTGAATCAGATTGAACAAATCTGATTGAAAACGAGGTCAAGAAACAATCTACCTGCCAGGCCAAGCCCACAGCTGGGTTCTACACGCCTCTTCTGCCCCCATGGATATAAACTGTAATGCAGATTAATTTTATAGCACTTGGCCACTATAGACACAGCTTATTATTTTTAGGGTCTCTCAATCTCGACACCTTTTTGGGAATTGGCTGCAATGGGAGATATCAGTTATCAGCTATGGGACTTAGACAGGACAAAAGGATACCTTTTGCAATCATGCTTGAAACTCTCCAGCCATTTCTTATTGGCATCAATCATGCGCTGGATGTTTGGCTTCTCAGCCTTGGAGCCCTGAAAATGAGGGTGCTGGAACAGGCAGACTTGCTCGCTGTTGGGAAGCAGGAGGTGGGGAGAATCAACCAGGAAAAGAGGTCAAGCAGTAGACAAATTGGTTGAATTCAGGCAACAACCTTAATCAAGTCAGGTGAAGACCAAGGAGACCCAAGGAGGCCTGTGGGAAGGTTTTTTGCTCTTCTGAGAGCACTGTTGATGTCAGAACAGCCTTAATTCTCTCTAGAGCACTGGTGTCAAACTGAATCGCGTCACGTGATGTATCACAATGTTTTTTTGCCTTTGCTGAGCCGGGGTAGGCGTAGCCTGCGCGTGATGCATCCGGCCCGCGGGCCACCAGTTGACACCCCTGCTCTAGAGAATATCTTCTCTACAGCAAAATTGCAAAATGACTATTCTAAAACACTCCCCAGGAGACACATTTTGTTTTGTGCTAGCTGACATAGTCAATGCTGTAAGGCAAGACACAATGATTTCATCTGACGTATCAGCTTGGATGTGAGAAGTTTCCTTACCCAGTTATTAAGGAGTCCAGCTTATCATCTTGAGCACCGAGCCCACCACAGGGCAATGGAAACTTCCCTGAATAGAAAAGACTACATTTACAAAATAACAAAGAGTGTTCCATTATTAGAACCATACAGAGACTAAAGGCAAGTCATATTTTTCATTCAGACATCAATCCATTCCAAGAGCTTGGATTTTGCTAAACATTTCTAATAAATTGTATTACTTATTCCAAATCTAATCTCCAAGAGCTGGATGGATTTGTTTAGATGCTTCCATCCCCCAAACGCTATGTTGGACAAAAGATGGACACAAATCAAATTAATTTTGGTTCAGACACTGAATGTTCTTCAAAGAGTCCTTTTAAGTAAGATATTTTCAATAACTAAAATGTTTTCTTTGCTACTATTATATCATATAGCTCAACTCAGTTCTTATCCTTAAACTTAGACCAGTCGTCGATCAGGAAAGGAAATGGATTTCTGACCAGTGAATAAATAGAACACACTTTACATTTAAACAAATTCTCAGCTTTTTCTTAGAGGGGGAAAGTTCAACCAACCAACCAACCTATACATAAAATCTGTACTAAATAAGAGCATCAATGACTGTGAGCTTGCTGCTTTGCACACCTTTTGAGGAAAGGATTCTACACCATGGACCAAAGATAATTGAGTCTTAAATGCCTCTCACTTGTAGATCTTAAGTCAGTTCTTGAAGATGATTTTATTTCTGCTCATACCCCATTGGTGATTAAAAGCAAAGGTGATGAAACAACTGTAAAGAAAATTCCCCATGCACCAGGCTCCAAATAAAAGCTACTACTGGGAACACAATTTTTACAAAATGCTCAGAATGCTCTTGGGATAGAAAACAAAAACACCCAAAGGAGAAAACCTCAGGCACCCGCTTTGAAAGGAAGTCTCAAACACGACAAACAACTCCTAACACAGCTGTAAATTATGACGTCATGCCGACTCTTAATAATCCAAATCCTACTTCTGGCCTCATCTTTGGTGAGGGAATGGGGGAAAGAAAGGAGAAAAAACAAGCTCTATCAACTGGCATCAAAACTCTTTCTCCAAAACAAGTTGGTAAACTCAGTGATTCAATGCCAGATTGGGCTTTGGATAAAAGGAAGGAACAGCTCAAGAATCCATCCTTACCTGGGAAATACTTGTGCCATTTTTCCATCAACATATTGTCCACAGACTGTCTGCTCACAGCGGCAGAACCGGGGCCAGAATTGCACCAGACTGACTGAAGTCCGGCAGAAGGTACAAATGATGTGGCCGAATAGGCACGCGCCAGGGAGGTATAAGCAGTCAGAGGAATTCCATCCCTGGCCAGTGGAGCCAGTGACTGGCCTTGGGTGGAAGTGAAGAGAGTCTGCTGGCTGCTGAAGGTACTCAGGAGACGAAGGACACAGTTCAGGTCACTGGTGATACGTTGCAGTGATTCAATCAAATACTGGATCTTGTCAAAGGGAGAAAACTGGACATCCGGTTTCAAGTCAGCTGCTGTGAAAGGGAGGGGATGGAGGGGAAAAAGTATTGATTATTTACTGGACAAAAAATACAAAGGTAGTAAAGCTCTGAACCCAGAAAACTAAAATCCAGCCACAATTCAGAATTAAAAGCCTCCTGTATGGGGGGAGGGGCGGGCGGAGAGGGGGCAGTAGCTTTCTAGAAGATCGAAGTCAGACCAATTTAATCCAGCTACTCATCCACTGCAGAAAACTAGAGGAGAAAAGACCTCATCAAATTCATCAAGGAAAAACAGGGCTGTTGGGGGGAGTTTATTGGGGGAGCTTCTCCTGCAGAACTGTGAGGGAGATGACAGATAAGTGACTGGACTTCTATGGTAGGGTTTCCCAGTTAAGGTTAGGGACGTACAGAGAGCGATCCAGGGAGGATGAAGAGCCTTTTGGTTGCATTGTTACGATAGATCCACCTTTCCCAAAGTTTCACTGTATTGTTTTCATTGTTCATTTGTGTTCATTTTGGATTTTTCAGGGAGGAATACATATTAAGATTACAGTAAAGGGAGGTGTGAAAGTTTAGAAATTTATTCTATAGCAACACTTGTGTGAGGAAACACAAATCCTGACACATGCCACATCTTTTTGGAAAGTAGGAAAAGTGGAACTCTGGGTACAGTGTGTCCCAGACCACCATTCTCCAGCTTTCCAAATGTGTGGCCATAATTCTCAGTAGCTACAGACTAGCAGTGCTTCAATGGGAATGAAAGGATATCCACCAGGTTCCCAAAAATGAGTGTAAACTAACAGATTGTAGGTTCTAGAATGCTGGTTTTAGCATTCATCCAAACACTTACTTTTGTCAAGAGACCGATCAGCACTCATAAGGCTACTTGTGTCTTCAGAATCACTGAGGTCAAAAGTCACCATTTTCTTGCAGGCCACTCCCTTGATTGTATCTTCATCAGAAAACTAGTAAAGAAGAAGGGGTTTTCCTTGCTGCTGTGTCTCAATAATTCAGAATAAAAAAATAAGCAGCCACTTGTCACCAAGGAAGGCCAGGGCAGCTTGCTTAATTTCTTTGGCTTGGCCAGAACCAGCAGTTGAGCCAAGTGTTCACAATTAGCAGGATGCCTAATTGGGTTGCGGGTAACTGGCAGAGCCAGTGACGGAAGCACCCAAGCCACCTTGTTCAGCACCATCTTCTAAAAGCACATCTCATGGTTAGATCTCAATCAGTTCTGAATAGGTAAAATGACAGGTCGATGCCCTGGCTGGTTACATGACAACAACAACTAAAATGGGGCCACCTCATACCCTGGGATGTAGGTAAATAAGAGAGACAAAAGTTGTTCTGACAATTCAGAGGCTCCTTCCTCCGCATAGGGATAGGCAGCTGCAATGGCACTGAGGAAGACTTAGGATGCTTCCTTGCTGACTCTGACAGAGCTACCTCTTCCAGAAGAGAGGATTCCAGCTGGCTGAGCCTCTCTTCTTTCTTCTTCAGCAGTTCCTGCCCTTTCCGCATGGCAGATTTCATTTCATCTAGCTGCCTCCCTTCCTAGGGAGAAAGAAAGTCATACTGCAGTAACACAGGCCAATAAATGAGGAATGTTTGTTAGGACCAATTTAAATGTTGCTGCCATTGTTATCTGATTTTAAAGTCCTCTTAATAAGAGTGTCTCCTCATCTGTGAGCTGCTGCTTGCAGGGATGCAAGTGTTACAGGAGAGGAGGGGGCCGGCTGCTCAATCTTTCTCCTGGAAGTGGCTCGCAGGGTGACTCATTGCAAAGGCAGAAGGGGCAACCCTTCCTCGCTGCACGGCCACTTGTCCAGCTGCCAAACTGCAGTAAGGCACAATCCAAAGCAAGCCAGATTGGCATTCTCAACCCCAAAGGAAGCCTTCTACCGCTATCTCCCCCTTCTCTTTCTCAAGGCACCAAACCAAGTTAGTACCGCCTGGACGAGTTGTTGTAAAGTTCAGCCCAGGCTGATGGTTTCAAGCACTGCCTTGCTTTGTCTAGCTCACCACTCACCTCTTCCAGGTTCCTGCGCACTCCCTCTAACACCTGAGAATGGCCTGAGTCTTGCACAGCGGGTGTTCCCTGTAGACCACCATACCAATGCTGCTTGGCTGCTCTCAAGGCCGTTCGCCTTTTTCTCATGGAACGAGTCTGGCACACCAAGAATTCCTTCGCTGTCTTCAGGGAAGCTCCCTCAGAGGAAATGTAATGCCGTACTCTGTAAGAACAGGAAGAAAAAAAAAATCTGAGTTTATAAAGAGGCCAAGTAGTCGCTCCCCTCTATCCTGTCCCTACCAGCTGCCAAAGTTATAGCATCGCACCACACGTGTAGTTATTTCTGGGTGCCAATAACTTTTTTTCACTTACTGGTTCAGGAGAAGACTGTTTTCTTCATTGCTTTTTGGTATTTCAGATGTCATTTCTCTGGAGGAAGGCTTTAGGATTAAAGCATTTTCAAAGTTAAGTAACAGGCAAATGAAGCGGAAATATCAAGAACAAATATAGGGTGTGGTTTCTTAATGGAGGGATCTTAAATCAAAGCAGTGGAATATTAGGTAGGCAATATTATTTCCCATGTCTTCTGAGCCTGAGGATCTTCCTCCTGCTTACACCTACATCTGGAATATCTGACCCGTATGAGGACCCAGTTTGTGGGGGCAATAAGCTGACTTTGTATAAATATATACAAAAGTATGAAGGCTATTGCTTTGCGCATTGTAAGCCGCCCTGAGTCTCCGGAGAAGGGCGGCATATAAATCAAATTAAAAAAAAAATCAAACACTGATTTGTCTCTTCCAGATGGTAGCAGCAAAGGCCTCCCTTCTCAGCAGCAGAGGGTGGCTTTTCACATTCCGTGACCAAAAAGCCTAGGGGAAATCCCACACATTTTTTAAAAAGTGTGCTTTTTGAGGTAGTCCAGCCCCTGCACACTAGGACTTTCCGAAATTTCGGCCTCCCCAGACTCTCTTCTCCAGCCCCTGAAGTCCATTTTCTTAAGTAATACCCTGCAGTTCAAGGCATATTTGAAAATCCCCTCCCCCTGCCTCCCCCCAGTTTCAAGATGGTGGAGGAAGTGACTGTGGGAGTCTCATCTCAGGGGTAGCTATTGGTTAGTGTGGCATCCCTCACAAAAGGTTTTGTCTTTCCCATTCCTCACCATCCATTCAATATTGGCTGTGTCCTTTTATAGTCAGAATTGTAAAAATCCATGCATGTTGAAGGCATTTAATAAGAAGGCTGCCAAAAAACTATTTGAATGGCATGCTACGATACATATTGCTTTTCTTGAGCTATATTCTCACTGTAAAGTCCAAGCTGATCTGTGCCACTGAAAGTCCGTTTTATTCCCCTTCATCTCTGACCCTGCTTCCACTGACCTCTGGACCGTCCCCCTGTAGGTCTTCCATTCGGAGCGCTTCTTCCTTTTTCCTTGGAGAAGTTGTTTCACTCCATTCTTTATCCAGTTTCTTTAGCAGCTCTTGCTTGTTCCTGATGGTCTCTTCCAACTCACTGAAAGTGACAAGGAAGAAGTCAGATGCCACTCAGGATCTATGTCTGTACTTCTGGCCCGCTCCTTCAGGAAATGGCCAATTCTTGTTCAACATTTGGAAAGTGAAAGTTAGGAAACATTGCTGAATTCAAGCATGATGGCAGGTGGGCCTGAAACACAGTGGACACCTCCAGGTCAGTGAGCCATGTAGCTTCCCATTCTTCCTAGACCCTGAGAACATTCTCCACCAGTCGCCGGCATAGCTCTATATGTATGTGTCACATGGCTTATTACCACATAATGCCTGGTCCAATCCTGCTTGTCTCGTGAAGAACAAATCTCACCTGGTATGCCTCTCAAGCTGCTGGCTCTGTATCTGCAGCAATTCCACCTGAGACTCCAGCTTTATTTTCTGATCCTGGAGTTCCGCCAGAGCATTCTGCAGCCGCTGTAAGGCGTCTTCTAGATTCTCCTGTGCTTTTTGAGACTCCTCAAGGCAGGAATGAGCTGCCAAAGCAGCTTCCTGAAAAAAAAACGGGAGGGGGTGAGAGGGAGAGTCTAGCAGATGCAACGTTAAATATTCAACTGATATGTAAAGTTTTTTGGCTAAGGTTAGTGCATCCTTGGCCATAGATAAAGATGAGCAGATACTCGACTGCAGCAGCGCAAAGGAGAAACTCATCCTGCCAGCTTGTTTCTATTCTACAGCTGCCTTTCCACATCTAGAGAAACGGCCCCAGATTGTGTGAGTTGCATGCCAAGTGCTCCATTGACTTCTCTGGGCAAAACTTTCTCCCTACAACTTTAGAAAGCTACCACCAGAAAAGACAATCTAATGCTAGTTGGAGTCTTGGTGAACAACACCATCTCCTAATTCTCAGCCTTAAGGCAGCCCTCAGCTAAAGAGGACCGGCTGAGAGCCAAAAGATGGAAACCTGTACCTGAAACTGTGCTGCTCCTGCCTCCCCATCTCCTCCCTCCCGCCATTTGCATCAACTGCAAAGACTTCCCTTATGTCATCCTAAGGAAAAAGATTCCTAGCTCATTGTGAGAGCTGCCAGTGCGTACATTTCTTTCTTCTTCAAGTTGCTTCTCTTCTTCGAGAACCTGCTGCCTTTTCTTCTTCCAGGCCTCCTCCTACACATAAATGAGAAATAATCTAAGAAAGCTGGGAAGACCACAAAACTACTCTCTCGGGAGAAAGATGTACAGGGGCTAAGAAACTGGACTCGCTGCCAGCTCAAAATCCAGAGCACTCATAGGCCAGAAGTGTCCCTTGGACAATTCAGGACACCAAAGACTGAGTACAGCAAAATCTTATAAAGATCAAGAGCTGCTTAAGTTTCAGCTCAGGCTCTATGCAGGAAATTCTACGTCTGAAAGCTGTGCCAATGTTTGTCCTCTAGAGGAGAAACCAGTAAGCCAACAGAAAATAGTGGAAAAGGCATTCAGATGATGGATGTTTCCGGAAAGAACTCATCTACTCCTCCCAAAACATACACGTGGAGATCTGTGTTATGGGTTAACTAACAGTCCGAGGGGCCAAGTTGCAGTCTTCCCCACTGGTGTGATGAGCTACATAGTTGCGCATACGTGTGCTCACCTGGGCACAGAGTTGAGCTGCTTTTGTCTGGACATCTTTCGCTCGGAGCTCCAGCTCCAGTTCTGCATCCTGGGCCTTCTTCTCCTGTAGGAAGTAAGCCGTAAGAGATGCGACCTCTCTGCCAAGACTCAGACAACGAAGACAGTCAGGTCATGAGGAATGAGGAAAGAAGAACAACTAAGGTGCCAGAAGAACAAGGGAACCCTCCCCTTGTAGCCATTGGGAATTCAAGAGGAGGTCCAAGGAGGTGGGAGTTACAGTTAGAGAGGCACCCTCAAGCTCTTGAGAAAGCACTGCCAGGGTCTACTGGAAATGTCCTTTTCATGGGCAGCTGAGCCCCATGAGGTCCTGACCTCCAAAGGCTCTCCCCCTCACCATTTCCCCTACCTGCTCCTGGTGCTTCTGGTGCAGCCCCTTCATATCCTCCATGTGTGTTTTTTGGAGGGCCTCTTGCTGGGCCTTGTGGAGCAGTTCCATGTGTTCCAGCTCATCTTGCAGCCCTGCAAGCAGTTCAGCCTTCTGCTTCTTCTCCTGCCGGGTACAAGAGTTGACGTGACCCAAGACGAGGGAGGGAAACAGCAACTCATACTTCATCATGACCCCTTTGGATTACCGCAATATGGTCTGCATAGGCCCACCTCAGGAGGGACAGATGATGCAAGCTGCGGGGGTCTCTTTCTGGATGGTCCCTACTTTCACTGAGGCTACATCTATAGATCCAGAAGTAAACTTGGCGCTGACTGGCAGGAGAGTGTTACTCCAGCCCAAATCAATAGATTCTTCCTAGGAAAAATGGCTTGGGATTTCCCTTTCTAAGGAGATGCAGAGGGCTGAGCCCAAAACACTACAGTAATTTTCAGTTGCAGCTCCTTTCATTGGTAAATTCCTTTTGTTTAACTTTCTCTACGGGGGTATCTTGATGTCCTTAAACCTTGGCTGTGTCAACAGGCTTAGAGAGTCTCAGGGAAATGGTGATTTAATGAAGTGGCTACATTATTTGTAGTATGTAACATCTCTTCTACAGTTTTAACAATGATATGATTTTTTATTATTAATATTAATAATAATTATTAATACTATTATTAATACTATTATTTTATGGGTTTCTTAATTGTATGCTGTCCACGTCTTGTAGGCCAGGTAGGCAGCCACAAAGTTATGAAAAACTGTTATGTATGTATTTGTATTCTGCCATTATTATTTTTATAAATAACTCAAGGCAGCGAATATATCCAACACAACTTCCTCCTCCTATTTCCCCCATATATCAACTCTGTCAGGTGGGCTGGTCTGAGAGGGAGGGACTGGCCCAAAGCCACCCATCTGGATTTCATGACTAAGGTACGACCTGAACTCAACTTTCCCGCTTTCTAACCTGGTGCCTTAACCACTAGACCGATATCTATTATTTTGCACACAGTTGATATTAACAAAATTTACTGTGGATGTTTTATGCTGTATTTTATTATTACTTAACAGATATTGTTAAGTGTTGTTATTACTTAACAGCTATTGTTAACAGCTAAGAGTCTTAGAATTCAGCGGCATAAAAGTCTGACAGTCAGATAAATATATAAAAGATGTTTTTAAGCTAGCTCCTTCTCTTCCTCAGATGCTGTGAGTAAAACAGCTATAAGCCTACAGGATCTTTTGCTGGGCATCCAACTTATAAGTAACCTTACCTTGTCCTCGTGTTGCATCTGAATCCTAGCTAGAGTCTCCTGGTGTATCTTCTGCATTTTTTCCAACTCTCTAGCATGTTCTTGCTCAACCTCTTGACGCTTCTCTTTCAGAAGACTGCTGAGCTACAGTTGGGGTAAAGGCATCCAGATTAAACTGCTGTTATTCCCACTATCATCACACACTGACAAAAAAATGATCCAAAACTGCAGTCAAGGAATAGCACAATACATCACACGTGAGCTACTGTGACCCTTGTACTGACATAAGTTGTCTAATGTGTTGTGCAAGTTCAGCAACTGAGTTGCTAAATGGCTGCCATTGTATCTATAAAGGACCACCTGTCTCCACCCACCTCTTCAAGAAAGAACCTGGGGCATTCTGAGACTTCAGGGTGCTGCCTACCAGGTAGGCTAGAACAGAAAATTAGCTCTACAGGACAACCAGAATGGTGCTTGATTGAGATTGGCAATCTTGCAAATCTGACCGTGATATATGTCCCTTTCTATACTCCAGGGAATCAGGAAGAGGGTTGCCTGAACCGATTCCTAATTTCTTATTTCCCAGATTATTGAATAACAACAATCCCACCTCTCTCCGCTCTGTGCCTGCCCTACCCATGTCTCCTTAGATTTTAGTTTATTTATGTTTTTATGTATATGTATAAATACATTTTTTAGGGCTGTAAGCCTCACAGAGTTACCCTGTGGCAAGATGGGCGGTCAATCAATCAATGCACTGAGAGGGGAGCGTAACAGTATGACTAAGTAACAGATCTTCTGTCAGTGCAGACTTGATCCTGTACATTAGAGACCATGTTGTAAGAAGTGCAGCGTTTACTCGTTACCTCTCGCTCATACTCTGCTACTTGATGTCTCTTTTGCTGAATGTTTTGCTCCACACTCTCAAGCTCCTTCTGAAGTTCTGCTTTCTCTCTTCTCTGAGCCTCCATGATTTCCATCCGGAGGGTCAGAATAACCTGGCCAGGAGACAAAGCAGGAGCCTTCAGGGATCTTCAGCCAACATGTATGGTGTACAACTGGAGTCGACCGGAACCGTCGTGGTGAGACAGTCGGGGATTAGCGGGCTCTGCTGAGCCCCGCGAAATCCTGGGCTGACGAACCGCTGCAGAGGGGTCTTCGGACCAGATCTGTCCTGTAGGGACAGAGAAGAAAGAGAGGCACCTCGGAAGACCAAGAGGAACAGGCAAGTTCCTCGGAGGTCAGAGGAAATTCTCTCTGACTCTGCAGCGGGGGGTGGGGGGGAGGGGGCAGCGGCCATTACGACCGCCAGTAAACTGGGGCAACCGGATTAAGCGATGTGCAGGAGCAGAGAATTAAACAGAATATTGCTGCCGGGTGAATGATATCTAACTCATAGGCAGAAAGGAAAAAAAAAAGGAAGGATTTTTAAAACAATTGCAAATGTCCTGGCATCATAATAGCGGCTAATAGGGGTGGGAAAGGATGGAAGAAGAAGAGTAAGGCAGAAGTTACAAAGTAACAGAACCTGACTAGAAATTTGTTTGTTTTGGATTTAAAATACTTGGGAGAACTTAAATTTTTTTTTTAGAAAAACCAAGAACCCGAAAAGATTCTTTTTCAATTTGGAAACTTTAAAGGTAGTTTTAAAAAAAAAACGCAAAGAAAAACCTGTGATAGAAAGGACTGGTTAATGACTAAATTGGAACCTAATTGGAATCTAATGTGGAATTTGGACTATATAAATCTGGACTGAATTTTAAATTGACTTGGTGTAAGTAAAAACTGTTAAAACAGACTGCAACCAAAATGGATGCCACAAGCTTGCCAATTGCAAACGTGGATTGTACAGAGCCATCTTCAAGAGGGGAAAAAATCATTATAGCACTGAACTTTTTAGAAAGAACAAAATGGCGCAGGAACTGAAGGAAATTATGATAATGATGTACCTATCATTGAAAATGGAAATAAAGGAAATGACTACAAAACATTGATTTAGGGTACATTCAAGCTGACAAAGAAATAATTAATGAGAAGCAAGGAAAAGAGACTAAAAATAAAGACAAAGACCAGGAGATTGATTATGGAAAATTAAATGATTATTACATTGGGTTTAACAATTGAAAAAAGGGAAAGAAAAAAAAAAGAAAAGAGGATGGAATAGAAAGAATATAAAAAACTTACATGATTACACTGGGGTTATCAGTGAGAAAATAAGAAAAAGGGAAAAGGGATGGAAAATAATGGGAAAGATACAGCAAAATAGAAGAGTTTATGATCTTAAAAAACGAAATGATTACATTGGGATTAGGGAAAAGAGATCAGGATTTTAAAATACAAAAAAGAAGAAGGGGTAAGAAAAAGGAAGTAAAATAGAAAAATAGAAAAGGAGAAAGAAATGGAAGGAGAATATGGGGTAAAGAAAATGAATACTAGGGAAAAGATGAAATTGTATTTTTTAAAAATAATTCTTATTTGTTTAAAAGTATTTTTAATGAAGTGATTTTAAAACTATATGGGTGTATGAATAATTGGAATATTTTTAATTAATGAAGGGGATTGTAATAAATGAAATATCCTTAATTATATATGTGGTATTTAACTAAATAAGAACAGAAAGCTGAAATAATATTGGATTATGAATTAATTAGATATATTTAACTGGTCTTTATAAAAATGATATTAAAATGTTATAAAAATGTTACAAAAATGTTGAAGCCTATTAGTTAGAACAGTTGACAAAGAAAAAACTATTTGAGATTGGAACTAAAAGAATCTAAGAAAATAATTGGGAATTGTATTATGCTATATGAATGTAAATGTAGAGGTATCGGAGTAAGATTGACACTTTAGTTTAGTTTAGTTTAGTTTAGTTTAGTTTAGTTTAGTTTAGTTTTATTAAATTTTTATACCGCCCTTCTCCCGGGGGACTTAGGGCGGTGTACAGCCAAAATAAAAACCAACAATATAAAAGTTAAAAACAATTTAAAATTATTAAATAGTTTTGGCCAATCATCTAAAATACAGTAACCCATTAAAATAATATTTAGGCCAGCCCTGCTTGATGGAATAGTAGCATTTTAAGGGCGCGGCGAAAGGTATGGAGGTCGGAAATCCGACGAATCTCCGGGGGCAGCTCGTTCCAGAGGGCGGGTGCCCACACAGAGAAGGCTCTCCCCCTGGGGGTCGCCAGTCGACACTGTCTAACCGACAGCACCCTGAGGAGACCCTCTCTATGGGAGCGTACTGGTCGGTGGGAGGCAGAAGGCGGCCTTGTAAATATCCAGGTCCTATGCCATGGAGCGCTTTAAAGGTGGTAACCAACACCTTGAATCGCACTTGGAAGACCACTGGGAGCCACTGCAGCTTGCGCAGGAACGGTGTTACATGGGAGCACTGAGTCGCCCCCATAATCACCCGCGCAGCCGCATTCTGGACCAGCTGGAATCTCCGGGTGCTCTTCAAGGGGAGCCCCATGTAGAGAGCGTTACAGTAGTCCAGACAGGAGGTGATGAGGGCATGAGTGACTGTGCACAAGGCGTCCCGGTCCAGAAAGGGATGCAACTGGTGGATCAGGAGAACCTGATAAAAAGCCCACCCTGGCCACAGCTGTCAAATGGTCTTCGAAAGACAGCTGTGAGTCCAGGAGGACACCCAAGTTGCGAGCCCTCTCTGAGGGGGCCAAGATCTCACCCCCTATAGTCAGTGATGGGACCAGCTGACTATGACGGGACGCCGGAAACCACGGCCACTCGGTCTTGGAGGGGTTGAGCCTGAGCTTGTTTCTCCCCATCCAGATCTGTACGGCCTCCAGGCACTGGGTCATCACTTCAAGGGCATCATTGGGGTCGCCCGAGGTGGAAATGTACAGCTGAGTATCATCACTGTATTGATGGAAATCCACCCCGAAGCCACGGATGATCTCACCCAGCAGCTTGAACAGGAGAGGCGAGAGGACCGACCCCTGCGGCACCCCACAAACTAGGCGCCTCGGGGTCGACCTCTGCCCTCCTGTCAACACAGACTGCGTATGGTCAGAAAGGAAGGAGGAGAACCACCGTAACATGGTGCCCCGCACCCCTAACCCCTCCAACCGACGCAGCATGATACCATGGTCGATGGTATCAAAAGCCGCTGAGAGATCTAATAGGACCAGGACAGAGGAACAACCCCTGTCCCGAGCCCTCCAAAGATCATCAACCAATGCGACCAATGCCGTTTCCGTGCTGTACCCAGGCCTGAAGCCCGACTGGAACGGATCTAGATAGTCCGCTTCATCCAGGTACTGGGGAAGCTGTCACGCCACCACTTTCAACAACCTTCGCCACAAAGCGAAGGTTGGAGACTGGGCCTCAAAACTCTTCTACGGGTTTTAAAAATTCGCAGATGAGGTTCTGCGTGGCAGACAACAGGAAGGAGGTACCTCTACAGCTTGTGAAACCGGGATTAAAATTGGAGACCCCAATGCAGCTGCAAGAACCAGGGTCAAGGCTTGCTCCATTCCTTTGACATAGATGTCTTACCTTCTGGTGCTCTTCTGCTGCTGCAGTTTTTTGTTGCTGGATATCTGCTGCCAGTTGCACCTGTAGTTCCTGCACAGCCTGCCAAAGGATCCAGAAGACAGCTTGTAAAGAAATCCATTTATAGTTTCCAAATTAGAAAACTGGCAGATATCCCTGATCTATATCCACAAACATTTTTACAGTTGTATTGTATGACCAGTGGTCCCCAAATTTCTTCCTGACTTGTGTCCTACTCTACCTGTAGAATATATCTCCTTAATTTTCTTTGCTAGGCAAGCATTTCATGGTTACAAGCAGGGATGGGAAATTGGTTTTGTATTGACAGCCAAATTCTTTTTGCAATAATAGTAAGACCAGAACTAGATAGAACTCACCCAATATCATGCAGTGAGTTCCATCACTGAAGTCAACACCTGAACGTGGATCTGTCCATCGTGACCCAACCTTCTAATACTGTAAGAGACTGCTTTTCTAAACTTTCTCTAAACTTTCTGAAGGCGTTTGACGCTGATGAGTATCAGTTCATTGAATTAATTTCTTCACGGACATATTTCCTAAGAATGATTCCCCCTTTTGAGACCCAGTACCCTTGTAATGTGGCAGTTTTCACAGGGCCGCCTGTCCCATTGGAGCACTGTTGCCAGGCAGCTACACTCTTGCCCCGGGGGCTTCTTCTGATTTCCCAGCCCCTGGGAGGGATGAAGGGGGCATCCTCACCAGTTCCTTTTCTCTACACAGCTTCTCCCTCAGTTCAACCAGGGCCCTCTGGTTCTCCTGCTCCAGCGCCATCTGTTCAGCCTGCTCAGCCATTTCAGCCTCTTTTTTTATCCGTTCCAGAGAAAGCCACTTCTGCTTTTTGAGCTTTTCTCTCTCCTGTTGCTGAAAGGATTCTAGCTCCTCTTTCAGCTGGTCCAGTGCAGCTTCTTGTGCCAGCCTGAAAGGAAGTGACCGAGAGATAGCAAGAAGACTTCTCTAGGCTTTCTTCAGAGAGTCCTTGCAGGCAGCCAGCCAAGCTCCTTGGGATGCCTTGCCCCCAGAAGCCCCCCTTTGCCATCAGCATTTTGACCAGGGTGATCATATGGCCAAGGAAACCCCAAATTGGAATTCAAGGGCAGAGAATCTAGAATTCTGTCACCAGAAAATAGCATGCAAAGTTGCCAAAGTTTTCGGAAAAGTTATTTTTCTCCTTTTTGGTGATGGTGGGAGATCTGCCAGCAGACCAACAGCTTCTGTAGAGGGGAGAGGATTTTATAACAGACCTCTGGGACCAAGTCATATACAGCTATGAGCTCTTCCAGTTGTACAGATTTTCAGGGACAGAGCCTCACAATTTGTCCGCTGAGTTTTGCAAGAAACCTCAAGCATCAATTAGTAGAGGAAAGTGTGCACAGAACGCAAGCCCAGAGACCAAGGATGACTAGCAGTTGGCAGTGGAAGGTGGACTAGCCTGCTTTCCTCAGCTCTTCATCAGTCAGCAGAGTACAATTTTTGGGGGGGAATTTTTAAAAAAAAATTTATAAACAAACAAACATACAATACATAATCAATCGATCGTTCAATGCTTCATCCGAGTACATCTTTTGTGATTTCCTCTTGTTCTCCAGTATTAATCATTTCATTATATCATCGTTTCATTTATTATAACATTTCTCCCACATTTCTTACTTTGCTATTCATACATTTATCTTCTCTCTCCTCTTTCTTCTTCCCATGTTTCATTACATTACCCTATATATATTTCTTCTCTAACCATTGGTAAAAGTGTCTCCATATCTTAAAAATATTCAGATTCCTCTCTTTCTTTGATTGTCAAAGTCAATCTATTCATTTCTGCACAATCCAATATTTTCTTAATTACTTCACCCTCTGTAGGGATTTTCTCTGCTTTCCATCTTGAATTGCGCAGGGTGCAATTCAAGGTGCCAGTCATCACCTACACAGGCCTACCTAGCCAAGAGTCAAGTTATCTGTGGAACTGCCAGACTGTTCCTGCTTGCTCTACCAGATCTAGCAGAGAGCACTGCTTTGGGTCCCTTCTGTTAAAGAGCATGATCTTGCTGGACCGGGAGTCTTGCCTTCTTTGCTACAGCTCTTGCCTGTGGAACAACATCCTCCTGGAGTTCTGAATGGCCCAAACTCTGACAGCCTTTCATAAGGCACTAAAATCCTTAGTGTATAAAGAGTATAAAGCCATGAAGTGCATGTCCATAATTTAAAGAAATACATAATTATTGATTTTTTCTGCTTAAGTGAGATGGAACTGCCAAATCAATCCTATCTTACCCATAAATCCAAATGCTTTTGTCTGACATAAAAAGCAGTCTCACTCATGAGACAGTGACTTTCCCATCCACAAATGTTCCAAACTACAGAGGATGCACACTTCAGCAGTGCTAATCTACAGATAAGGCTGGCTCCAGTCCTACAACCGTCATCGCATCTTCCCCCGAAGAGGACAATAAGAAGACTTCAAGGCAATCTGATACCTGATCTTCTCCTTCCCTGCATCCATCTCAGAATGCAACTCAGTGTGGAGTTTTTGAAGTTCCACTTTGATCTCTTCCCTCAAGCGTATCTCTTCTTCCTGCCTAGTTGTCTCCAACTCAGTTTTCAGTGACCTAACAGATAAGCAGATAGTGATTTGGACTGTGAAACTAGCTGCTAAAAACAAAAGGAACACCACCACTAAAGTCTGTAGAAACCTTCAGCAATTTACAGCAAAAGCTGACTGCATGATTTCTAAGTAACGAAGATACATGAATGAATAAAGTCAATATGGCTCTAGAGAAAGATTTTAAAAAGTCCATCTTGCATGTATTTTGGGATCAGCCCTGGCAACATTCCTTGAAAACAGTATGTAGAATCAACCGTACAGGGTAAATTGTGACATTTTTACATATGACATTCTAATCTGTACAACTTGAAGTCTCTGAGGAACCTTCCAATCTCATCTGGCCCTTCCCTTCTAATTCAATTTGTTTATTGATTAATCATTCAACCATATCCAGAAGCAATAAAAACAGCACAAAGAAAAATGGAGGCCATCGCTGCTGCTCCTGCAGTCAATCCCAATCTGTTCTAAGTGGCACAGACTCTTCTGGATGCTTTTTGATACAGAAGTCATGATTTTCCTAGTAATATGCAAGTTTGTTCCCTACAAAAGGTATGCCAAGTTGTCCTAACCCAACATTTCTTATTCCGGAAAACAATTTGATCTTTCATCTTCTTGCTGTCTTCCCATCCTTCCACCTTTTCTGTTTACAGTTATTGCTAAATTAACCAGAGAATTGATTGGTCGAGATGTCTTCCCCATCCCACAGCTTGGTGAATCCCTGCACTGTTTCTCATGCCTACATTACATGGGATAAAATTTAGTGAAAGACTCTCTACACTTTCCCATCTCAAGGACACTGGGGCCAGCTGTGCAGTTTTTCATCTGAAAATATGGTCAGATTTTGTTAATTTAAGTGAACTATCAACAATATGCTAATGATAACCAATTGTACATCTCTGTTCCAGGCCTAATGAGAGATGCTGTAGACATAGTCACCTGGTGCCTGGAAGATGTGATAGATTGGATAGGATAAAACAATTGAATCCCATCAAGAAATGCTAGCACTGATTCAGAAGTTATCTAGTGTCCTGATTATCCTGAGTTAGTATCCGCATGGCATTGCATGCGGTCTCCTATATGTATAGTTCTTTCTTGACCAGCAGCTAAACTTCATGGCTGGGGAGCTTTTGCCCAGCTGCAGGTGGTGCACTAATTGTTGGCCATCTTTGGGAGAGATAGTGACACATATCTTCAGCACCTTAAGGTTGGATTACTACAATATGCTCTGAAGACTACTCAGAAACCACAGTTGGTCTAAAATGCAGGAAGCTGCTAGCAAGTGGGACTCCTTTACTGATGCTGCACTAGTTACCAATCAGTTTCTGAATGCAATTTAAAATGCTAGTTGTAGTCTATAAATCCTTAGAGGGCCCAATTCCACTTATCTTAGAGGCTGTTTCCTTCAGAGGATATATGCCTGGCCTTTGTGGTCATTGACTGACCACAGGGCAGTGACAGTACGGTGATCAGACTGCACCTACAATATGAGTCTAGTTTCAGCCAGCATGTTTTAAGGAGAACTCTGGGATATTGATTTACTGGAATTAATTGAGAGGTACGCAACCAAGGTGATAAAGAACTGGGAAAGAAAACACTTTTGAGGAACAGAGGTACTGGATGTTTACCATGGAGAAGAGAAAACTGAAGAGCTGATGTAGAAGATAGGCAGAATTGTTCAATGTTCCAAAAGATGGAATGAAAAACAACGGGAACAAGGTTTAGTTGGACATCAGAAAAATGGGAGAGAAAATGGAGCAAACAGATTGCCTTGGGAAAAAGTGGAATCTTCACTAGAAGCCTTTAAACAGAGGAGACTATGTGGCAATCTATCAAGGATGCTGAAGGAATGAATTCCTGAACTATGCAGAGGGTTGGATCAGAGGTATACCCTAACCCTTTCCAGTCCCGGCACTCTATATTTTAATCACTGGTAACTGAGGGTCAATGTAGTATAGAACTGAAAGTATTAGACCAGAACCCAGTAGAAAGAGATTCAGTCTTCGCAGGTCCACAGAGATCATGAAATGATTTCACTGTAGCTCTACCGGATCTCCCAGGGCTGCTTTTGTGGGAATAAAATAAAGGAAAATCTCTGTGAAGTTTCCGAAAGATGCCCTAATTAATTCATGAGCCATGAGCCAAACTTCAAAAGAAATACAGTCATTTATTAGGAGCACCATTTCGGCAATATTCGGATGCAGTCAGAACTAATCCCACGCAGATTTACGTTCCCCTATGACCCTGTCTCTCCCCTCCTCCCTGGCCATGTCATAAATCACATTCTCCAATTACCCACTTTGGCTGGCTGTGAAATCCAACACCCTTCTTCTGATTGCGGAAAGAAATGTATGGAATGCAACTTCCGTTAGGGAAATCAATTAGCTGTATCAGTTCTCCCTCCCTCCTGCTCATGGCAACTTGAAAGCTTTGCAAGTTGACAATCACTATTTACGGCCCATTCAGCTCCCAGAAGAAAAGCAGGACATAACGTAATAGTAAAGACAACTGCCATGACTCACGCAAGCAGAACAAGCAGTATCATGTTCAAAACTTACTACTTTGTAAGTTATTCTGGTTAAGAGAGAAAAGATGCATACAACTTCACTGCAGAAATAAGAAAAAAAATGGAAGGAGAAGGAGCCCAGGACAAGTGTCAAATAGCTGTGGTCTGTATCGAACATATAAAGTTACATAAAGGCAGTCAATTATTCTTTTAATGGTTGAGCTTTTCCTAAAAGTTTCTAATTAAGTAGCTTCTTTGACATTTTCTGTTGGGATTTGGGATCTCAATGTTACAACAAATAGTCCTTGCCTCCTTCTAGGAAAGAATTTTAAAACACCAAGACTTTGGACTTGCACCCTTAATCTATGTGACAGAAGATGAGCACTACTGGCATTCATTGGGGGGGGGGGGGGGGGAAGGAAAGCCAAGTATCCAGATGCAAAGAAACTCACCGGAGGGCAGACTCTTTCTGCTGATGTAACATCTGGATCTCTTCTTCCTCTCGTTGTTGCAGTTCTTCCTGCAAATTCTGAATATGTATCTGTTTTTCTTCCAGCAAATACATGTTTGTTTCTTCCACTTTGGTTATTTCCTCCAGTGACTCCCCAGTATGGACATTCCATGGCTTTATTGGATTAATTTCAGTCTCAAACTGCCTGCTGTTAAGAGCAACAAGTTCACACTAATTATTACTTGAAATGGACCAGGGTAGAATACAGAAGCCTAAAAAGACCTGATGCAGAAAAAAGACCTGTGAGCATACAGAAGCCTACTTAGGACAATTCTTCATCACTTAGCAAGGCAAATGCCAATTCATTCAATTTTGATATACTCGGGTTGCTTCCAGATCATACCAAGATGCCTGAACAATTGTTTTAATCTGATGTGCTTTCATCTTATATTTTTATCACTTGCAGTAATACCGCTTCTTTACATCTGCAGCCAATCAGCTTCTCAAACAGGAAGAGACACAGAGAATCAAAATATGCAAAGGGTTCAGAAAGCACTCTTTAATCAATCGTTCAGCTCAATATAACAATGAGCTGCTAACTGCACACTTGGCTGTAACCTTTCCCATTAAGATAGCAGCGGTGTAAAATGGCTTTTCTTTTCTAAATCCCTAGGGCAGAGTTGCAGAAGGGAATTTCTCTAGATGCTTAGTTTTATATGTACTTTCAGAAAAGGAGAAGAGTACTCGGAACACTCTCCTCACAAAATAACGAGGAGATTTACCGCTTAATATCAGGATTAGATAACAGTATCACATTCCATGAATGGTCTGAACACCTTTAAATGCAATGTATCTTGTATAGTTTTAATTTTTCCTATTCATCTGGATTCTGGATACCAACATTATGGAGGGAAAGGGCTAACATGGTACAATATAAACGGCTTTTTGTAAATATGTTTATTTTGTTTTCCTGGCTTGTTTAAAGTTTACAAGTATACCTTAGAAGCATCAGAATTGTTATTTGTGGGAATGCCTTTGAATCTAGTCTAGAATATTTATTTACTGCAGAATTCAGCAGCCAACTGGTCTCTGGAAAGAGTCAAAAGAAGATGTATTTCATTTGTACTAAAGTATTATTCTGGGAGAAATTCCAGGCATTGGTTATTACCCTTAAGTCCCTAAAAGGCACTCAGGATACCACTTTTTTCTAGAGTATTTCACACTTCATCCTACTCACTGAGTTCATTTAAAAAATCTATTCCTACAGATACCACAGTTTGTTATGCAGGGATTCAAGAATTATGCCTTTTCAGCAGCTCTTCCTGGTCCTTGATACGATCGCCTTGTTAAGATGAAGGAACCCACCTGTTTTGAACCAATGTGCTTCAGAAGGTGCTGTTATTTTCAGAGACAGTACTCTCTTAGAAACCTGATCAGATTTGGGGCTTCCAGCAGCCCAAGACGATGTAGTTGGCCTTTAAATCCATCACGCCAGCCTATGAAACACTGGTAACTCTTCATACCAGCCAAATAACTGGCTCCAAGTGACAATCCTTTTAGCCGACCCCTCGCAGGCAGTGCTTCCAGGAGGAGGGTGGGAGAAACAAGTGGGGACCAAGTGGAATTAAAAGAAGCGAGCCCTGAATAAAGTCAGGTCTCGGAAAACAGATGTGCAACAGCCATGCTTTTTGCAAAGGATTTGGGCTTTATACCTCTCTTCTGCCACAGCAGATCCACTATTTTGCTCCTCTTCCAAGCTGTCTTTTTCCTCATTTTTCTCCTGCACCAACCAGTTTTTGTTCTGCAAGAGAAAGGAAAGGTGGAAGCTTTGCCACAGCCCCATATTTCAGTGAAAAGGTGATGAATATCACAGATCCAATCTGGACAAGCGATTTCTACATTTCACTGTGATAGCATGATCCGATGCAAGATTTTATGTACTGTGGAACCAACAAGAAACAGTAATCATAACACAGTTATGTGTGTGAAAAATTGAAAGGAGTTTGCAATACTTCACCCTGTGCAACAAAAGCGAATGACAAATAAAGGAACTCATGGAAAAGATTGAAAGAAAAAGTCAAGAGGACCATATCGCTCAATAAAGTCTGGAGGATATTTAAAAGTACAATAACGGAGGCTCAGCAAGAATGCTGAGCCCAGACAAGGCAGCACGACTCTTTAGTCACATACAGGAAACTTTAAAACTTCAGAAGAGTTCCTGTAAGAAAGTTTGCCCTAAGGAGAACAGACAATAAAAAGTGTATGGAATGCAAAAAGAATTTCAGGAGCGCACATAGGAAAAAATGTAAAACATTAAACTTTTAAATATATATTTAAAGCAGGAAACTGCAGTTGGGTCTTAGACAACGAAGGAGCAAAAGGAATATTAAGGGACAATATAGACCTTGGATTGACTTTCACAGGGAAGAACCAGAACTGTTGAGCAAATTGAGATGACAAAATACTCTAGATTATTTGAAGATATTACAAATAACAAATCATTGAGTCCTCGTGGCATCTACCCAACAGATCTTAAAATAGTTCAATTGCAGACTTGCTGACTTCCTAGAAAAAAACATGTAATCCTCAAATTGGGCACAGTGCTAGAAGGTAGCAAATGTGGCATTGATTTTTAAGAAAGGACCCAAGAAGATGCAGAAAATTAGTTTAACGTCTGCTCTTGAGAAGTTGGCAGAAACAGAAAAGCTTAACAAAGAAGCCTGGTGGAAATAAAATCTGTATGGATTCCACAAAGATAAGTCCTGACAGCCCTTTGAGGTAGGCCATGTCTGAAAACTTGCACTAAGAGTTCCTGGCACTTTATTTTATTGTTAAAGGATATAATATCAGAATTTGAAAGTCTGACCATGTTTCTTTTTCCTCCCTCAATACCCAAGAGAGTCAAGGTGGGGCAGTCTTGAATTTCTTCCTTATCCCCTCCTGTCTTCTGGGCAAAGCTGATATTTCTGGAATTGTTGTTACACCCTTACTTCAAGGCTCTCTCTCTATACTCCTCTGCAAATATCACTCAACAAATAGCCAGTGTTTCTGAGGTGTCAACAAACATGTGAATAGAAGTAGCTCTGTGATATCATATACAAGGACTTTGAAAAAGACTTTGACAAAGTTTCTTATCAAAGGGTCTTGTGTAAAATTATTGTCACTGATACAAAAAACTGTTTTTTGACGGATAGCTAACTGATTAAAAAAAAATCCAGCAACTTACTTCCTCTTTCGAAGTGCTTTCAACGTTGGCTTTGTTCACCCCAAATTTTGGACTGTTTAGGACTGGAGGTATTTCAACCATATCCAGGACTTTTTCTAGAATAAGATTCTGGAAATCAAAGGCCACAGAAGACAAGAAAAGCATGTGTGTGCAAAAGAAAGGTTATCCTAGATCATTAGTCTTACTACGTGACCTAAAACCAACACAAGGTTGTGGAAAAGCATAAAGGAAAACAAATTATGGGCACCAGGCGACCTGAGGTATTTCTAGAAGGACTGCATTCCTGAATAGGTTGTTCAGGAACCAATGAGTCCTGAGTTCAAAGATGCAATTTCAAGGTAACAGGTTGGTTTGGGACAAAAAAGCAAGTCAGTGAAGAACCAGCTTTGAGCACAGAATCATAGACAAAAGGAATCCAAGCGAAAGCCTCCCCACCCAATGGCTTTCATCCTCTACTGGAGCGCATTCAGGGAAACATACCACCTCCTTGAGTTACAGACACTGTTCTGAAGCCGCATTTTAAAAGACAGAAGGGTTTTCAAACAGATCAGTTGCTCAGGGTTTCTCCTAACTTTATTAATCACCCTCATTAACTTGGTTCAAACTTTCCTGCGGGTTAGGGTGTTGATGACCTGCCTGGATGGGCCAATCTAGTTCTGTCAAGGTGCTGCTTGTGCTATACCATTTAAGTTTTTAAAGATAACGATGAGCAGTTTGAATTGGGCTTGGAAATCTTTTGGTAAGCAGTACGATGACTTTAGGATTCTGTTACCTGGTCTACAAAGGGCCCATCACGAAACCAGGCAACTACTGCATTTCACAATAACTATAGTTGTTGAACCATGTAAAACACATTTAGGACGGACTAAAAGTTGTCCCCTGTAGCATTAAATGCCCTGTTTCTTTTACAGGAACACATCACCCCTTCCCTGCCATCTGGGAGCTGATTTCCCATGCTCACAGGGGCAGTGCCGGGAAAGTCTTTTTCAAAGATCCTTCTAGCATACTTTATGAACAAAAATATGTTCCCTTCAGAGATATATCAGATGTGTTTGATGAAAATACTACCTCGCTGACTTCTTTCTTCTCTGTCACATCGGATATCGAGTGAGGCAAACAAGCTTCATTTTCCTCTTCATTTTTGGATTTTGAAGTATTTTTTCCACAGCTGCTGGGCTACCAAAGGGAAACCAATCAAAATATTAGTGTGTTAAGATGCGAGAAGGAGTCACAAAGCCAGTCCATCTTGCAGTCACATGCCTTGCTCAAGGCAGCACGCTAGTCCTACAGAGCTTCTCCCACTTGTTCTTAGGGAGCCGTGAAGAGCACCGGTTGAGACAGCCACAATAGCACATAATCAGGACACAAGACTCTCTTGGAAAGCCTGGACCAAAGGAGGAAAAAGAGAACCTCTGGATGGGCATTGTGAGAAATTAAGTGTTGGAATATTGCTGCCTTTGACCAAAGGCAGCAGGACTATTATAGCGTTACATATTACGAGAGAGAGAGAGGAAACAAGTCTTCTCTTAGCTTTATTCACACTGACACAGCTTTTATCTTGACCATCTCTCCAACCTCCTCCAGTGTTTTAATTATAATCTGCACTTTTGCCAATTTTGCTGTTTTTTGAAATTAGTTTGAAGTTCCACATGCAGTCACACCACCGAATATAAAAGCGTATTAAAACGTAAAGGACAAACAATGTAGTGATTTCAATCTCTTTATATGAAATCTTTTTTCAGCTGTCATAATGTACCAGTCTTTTCACCAAGCTACTCAAAAGGATCCTGAGATCCTTTCTCCGGTTGCTCACTATTTTCCGTGTATGCAATCAGGATAGGATTTTTTCCCAACAGGCATCACTTTGTACTTGCATACATTAAAAGAAATTTACCATTTTAATAGCTGTTCCCCAAGCCTAAGTGGGTCCTTTTGGAATTATTGAAACACTTTACCGCTCACTTTTAAGCCCAGATAATCTCTGAACCAGTTAACAATATAAACATTGCAATATAAACATTAGAGCTATCCAATAGGGGATATTCCGATTCTCTCTTCCCAGTTCAGGAGCCAGTCAATAAGATAGACACAAGGTAGGAAGCTGGGGTTCAAATCCAGCGAATGATTCTAGGCTTACCGAATCTTACACCATTTACCCATTCTTGGCCTAACTGGATAATGCAATAGTTTATCGTGGTGAAAAAACTGTGTTCTCAGAGAAAAGACAGATTATAAATGCCAGCTGCCTACCTCTTCCATTCCATCTCCGTCTTTTGGAAGCCCAACCCTGCAGGCTCCTTCCATCAAAATCGTATTGGGCACCAGCTGTTCTCCTGCCTGGTTGTCTTGGAGGAGGCATGCCTGACCTTCACAGGGCTTCAATCTCTTTCCTTCAGGAGCTGCTGCTTCTACTGCTGCCGTTTCTGTAGTTCCTTCCCCAGCAAGATCAGTCTGAACAGTCTGATCAGAACCAGGCCCTTTGCTGCAGCCCTTCTGATCCTTGAGAGACTTGGGTACACCCGATTCTGTTCTAGACTTCTGCACCATATGGAGGACATGTTGATAGAACTTCTGATCCTCTGAATAGCACTCACTAGCTGACTGATTGTCTGGGGAGCTTTGTGCTTGGCTATTTACAGCTTCCAAAAATGGTCTTTGGGGAGAAGGAAGGTGCTTTGTGGGATGTTCAGATTCACAAGAGCTCTGTAAGTCCCAGGATAAATTGTCTACTTCACCCAAGACCTGAGAAGCAAGGTGGTCAGACAGGCTGCTAGCAACACTGACACTATTACCGCTGTCAGATTCTATCTTTGAATCGTGTTTTCCCCCCCCTGTGAGTTGACCCGGTGTGGGAGATGACACTTCACTCTCCGAAATTCCTGTCTTGGCTCCAAGCTCAACCGAACCCTGCAGCTGAGAATGAGGAACAAGAGTCTCGATCTGCCATGGGCTGGACTCTGTGGCCTGGCATTGTTCAGAAGGGTTCTTTTTCCCCCTTCTGCTCTCCTTTATTCTCTCCAGAGGCCTTAATACTTCATTTTGAAAATAACGGATGTCACCTTGTCCCTCTAAAGTCCTAGATGAGATCAATGTGAAAGCAGCAGCAGAGGGAGAAAGCTGCATTTCCTTTTCGACGCTATGCAAGAAGTCTTCCTTCCTGACTAGTCCATCTCCCTCCGCATGGCCTTTCCCATGGTCCTCACCTTGTTTTTCTCCCTCTAAGAACAGCCTTTTCTCCTTGACTCCCCCCAGGGCTAACACAGTCATAGCAGCTGCTAAAGTTTGAGAGGGTTTCTTCAGCGTTTGGAAAAAAGGCTTTATGAGGTGGATGCTATCTACATCCTCAGGTTCCAAGTCTGATAAAACACCACTAGTAGCTGCACATCTGATTTCTGTATTCACATCTTGTTGTGCTTGATGATTAATATCTGACCTGCTGGAAGATGCATTTCTTCCAAGAATTTTCTCCACATCTGCAAGGATCTGTTGAGTGCGGTTTGATTTTTCTGGCAGAAGAGGTTGTAGTTTCCCTGGGGCAGGGCTTGATAGCAGCCTGGACAAATCACCGGCATCCGAAATCTTTCCCTTGGGGTTTTTCAGGAAGGAGTCATTCTGTGTCACCAGGCTGCCCTGTTGCTCTAGGTCAGGACTACCATGCTCCGAATACAGGATAGGAGATGATACTCGATAAAAGGACGTTGACGGAAGAATCCCTGGCTCCGACTGCATCTCCTAAGTAGGCAAAAAGCATCAGGTTACTGATTTTGTAAACAGGCTAACTTTTCTTCTATATGAGCCATGCAAGGAAAAACAAGCCTGCATTTCTTGCTCTTGCTTGTTAGAGGAACCAACCATGATGATTGGCAGACTTTTAATATCAGCTTGAATATGGTAATCGGCTGTTTGAATAACATACACAGTTGCAATAGTTTTTGTGGAGAAAAAAATTCAAGGCAGCTAATTTATTCAAACCCTGCCAAGTCTTCAGCACCAGAGACTGAAAGAAACACCCATGAAAGAAGAGCAAGTATCAAGGCTAGAACTGGCCTCTACATTGCTGGAACAATTTGAAAAGCTGTACTAAACATATCATTTCTTTTAAAAAAGAAATCTTTCCCAGCCATGTCGGGAAAGGGTTAAAGAAAACTGAAAGCAGAAAAGTCTTGACTACTGCTAGTCAGTGGTATTTAAAACCCAGCTCCTTTATCCCATGGGGAGACAGGTCTTTGGAGGGAGGGATGGAGATGAAGAACAAGAACAAAGCGAGAAGCTTGAAATATTTTATCTGTTTCCCTATTCCCATAGCAGAAATGTTTATTCAAATACTCACCACAGGATGCTTAGGGGGGTCTCTTTCTTTCTTATCCTTTTTCTTTTCTGCCCTTTTCTTCTTTTTCTCTTTCTTTTTAAGACCTCCATGTTCCAGAATTTTTTCCCTTTCCTGGATCACAAGTTGGCGGTAGCGCTCATCACACGGATGGTCCCAGGTCGACTGGCCATTGGCAAAATTGAAGTAATAGATATCGCCAGTGATATCTTGGCTGCAGACAAGAGAGAGAGAAAGTAGCAACCGCTCAGGGAGAAAAAGAGCAGGACAGGACTTATCACGGGTGTGTGCGTGTGCGTGGGTGTGCGTGCGGTGCTCAGGCTCCTGTTCCGCTTCATCCTTTCCGGACAACCAGAGGGCATCCAGGACCTACCAACTAGAGGAACGCAACGCGCTTTCTTTTGCTTCGAGAAACCATGCCATCAATGGGACCTGACGGAAACCGCGATCGTCGTCAATGCACCCGAAACCGGCGGCCAAGTCGTAATCGTTACCCAGGCAGGAAGACCTTTGGGGGCCCGCGGGGGGTTGGGCCGTTGCGGCGCTTCCCGGGACCGGCTGACACGGCGGTCAGCACCTGCTCTTCCGGAGCCCCTCCGCCCGACCTCGCCTCGCCTCGCCTCGCCCCTGAACTCTCCAGCCAGGCCAAGCGGCACCATCACCTCCGCCCGGGACCTTCGGGGCCTCCAGAACCGCGCCCGGGAGGAGGAGCGGGAGCGGGAGAGCCGCCCCTGCCGCGGCGAGCAGAGCTTACCACGGCTTCCACTCGGCGGGCAGCGGGGCCACGATGCCCTCCCGGGCCAGCCACATCAGCTCCGGCTCGTGCTCAGGGTCGATGCCCACCACGCGAGCGAACTCCTGGATCTCTGCGGAAGAGATGCGCCCGTTGAAGCCACCCCGCGGGGCCCCGGCTGGCCCGAGGAGCCCCCCCCCCCCGCGCGCGCCCCCCCCGCCCACCTCGCTCGCTGGGGATGTAGCTGTCGTCGTAGTCCTCCTCCAGGATGAGCTGATCGCCGATGCGCAGGGCGGGCCCGGCCATGGCCTGCGGGGCGGGGGGCGGGGGGGCGCGGGTGCCGAGCGAGGGACCGCGAGCCCCGCTGCCCCAACGGAAATCTCCCGCCTCCGGAAAGCGACGCGGTCGTTGCCATGGCGCCGCGCCGTCTCCTAGCGACGCGGCGCGCGCCCTCCCGCCAGCCCTGCGTTGTTCGGGCGGCGAGGGCGGAAGCGCCGGAGCGAAGCCCCTCGGGCCGGCCGGATGGAGGGACTCGCGTGGCCGGCCTTTCCCCTCCGCGAGCCGGCCTACCGATCTAGGCGGCCCCGAGTCGCGGGGGTTTCATCTACAAACCCATCCCCCCATCATGTGACGGCCAGCGGCGACCGCTGCCCGCTGGCCCTCCCCGCGCCGGCTGTTTTGGCAGCTGCAGCTTCCTAGGGAGCCGAAGGATGGGTAGATGGGGATACAAATGCGGCCAATATATTGTGTCCGCGTTGCAGACCTTTCGGCTTTGAGAAGCTGGGCAAAGATTTGGGGAAGCCGGCCATTAACTGCGGCATCCCAGCAGATCCCAAATGCTGCGCAGAAACTCAGGGTGGAACAGAGGAAAGTGAAAATGGGGAAAACGTTTAAGGAAGATATTTCGCCGGGAATTCGCAGGCCTATTTAAACGAAGAGTCTTTCCTTCACAAAGTAAGGGGGACCTCACTCACTCGCCGTGTTGCAGCCTCCTCACCCATGACCTGATACGTTCTTTTTTTTGCCTCCAGAATGTGGAATCTGAGTAATTCAGCAAAGAAATTCAGAACCGAAGGTAATGCCAGCCGTGTCTACTTTGCCAGAGTTGTGGTTTTACACAAAGATATCAGTGTGACAGTGGTAGGAGGAGATAAGAGGATGAGAGAGCAGGCTGAGTTCTATCAGACTATGCATTTCTAAGGGGCCAAAGGCAAGGTATGGACCCTACATCATTCAAGAGCCTTTTGCAAGCTTTTCGCAAGAGCTCCACTGAAAAGAGTGGAAGAAGAGGCAAGTTTGGAGGTTCAGGAAGGCTGGGCCCACACCATTGACTCCACCGTGTATTTTTAGAAGGCATGCAGAACACCGAAGTCATTTATCAGCCAAGTCACACTGCTGTCTTCTCTCCTGAAACTTTGCACCTTTAAAAAGATGCAGTCTTCTTTGTTTCCCCCCATTTCTGTATGTTTGTTTACACATTAATTAGTGAGTAAAGGCATCCCTACGAAGAGAAAAAAGCAGCAGCACCGAGCCAAACTCTTGTGTACAGGAGGATGCAGTTTATAGCCTTGGGAAAATTGTACAGCAGGTTAGGAGGTGGATATTTAACCCACATAATACAATTGTTTTTGTTAAGATTTTCAAGAAACCTGCCGGTTTCCTTGTTTGATGTATTGGATAGCACGCTTGCTGCTTAAATGAAAGAAATTGTAGCATTTCAGCTTCCAAGGCTTGACATAAATGGGGTAGTAACTTAAGCATACTCAAATGTAGAGTGCCTTGATGGTAGGATAAATAGAACAGATAGACATAAAACTTTTAAATAAAAAATGTACGTCTCAAAAATAGCATAAAATCTAACCTTATTAACTCATTTTAACACTACCACAATAAATTCAAAGATAAACCACACCAAACATTAATGTCTTCCTGTCCGCCAGTGCCTGTAAAAAATGACCCTCCCGTCATGGATTACTTCCTATCTAAGCGCCTTAATTGTCCCCCTCCCACTTCCTTTGTCAGCGACCTTCCCAGGATGGCCGACGAAGGATGGATCCATCCTTCTTAGTCATCCCCCAACTGCCTTTCGCAGCGACCTCGATACGGTGGGATTTTTAAAATGAGATTTTAAGTTTATTATCCTGTAACAATTATTAAAATCCTTATTAATATTAATTGGGCAACAGGAGGCCCATTTGCTGCAAGACAGGTACAGAAGAAGGAATCCTGCCTCAAAAGACTTAAACCGAGTTAAGGCGATCGATAGCTTCAGTGCTATGGGACAGCATAAGGGACAGAAAACAGTGCTATCCTGTAGTCCAAGCAGGAATAGCAATCACAATTTTTTAAAATGGCATTTAAAGATTAGTAGTCTGTATCTTTATTATTAAAAGCTTTATTGATATTAATTGTGCAACGGGAGTCCCAGGAGGTGCACAACAGGGACAGAAGAAAGAATTCTGCTTCAAAAGCCTTAAACCGAGTTAAAAAGATCTACGATGTCCTCAATGCTAATGCTAATGCCGGACAGAAAACCGCCATCCTGTGGTCAAAGCAGGTATAGCAGCCACCAAAAACAAAACAAAACCCTTTTTGATGGCATTTTAAGATTATCGAAGCTATCATAGGCCTCTTTAACTCGGTTTAAGGCTTTTGAAACAGGATTCTTTCTTCTTGCCTGTTCTGCAGCCCCTGGGAATGGAAAATACCGATCAAAGAAGGAATAGCAGCCACCAAATGAAATAAACTTTTAATGACATTTTAAGGTTATTCTTCTTTATTATTAAAACCTTATTGTTAATGTTAATAGGCCATAATAGACTTTCTTAACTCAGTTTTAAAGTTTTTGAAGCAGGATTTCTTTTTCTGTTCCTGTGTTGCAGCAAATGGGCCTCCTGTTGCCCTATTTATATTAATAAAGGTTAATAATAAAGATAGAGGATACTAACCTTAAAATCCCATTAAAAAGGTTGGTTTCTTTTTGTGGCTGCAATACCTGCTTTGACCACAGGATGGCACAGTTTCCTGTCCCATAGCACTAACATTGAGGCCATTCTTAGTCATCCCCCCAACTTCCTTTCGCAGCGACCTTCTCTAAATGGCTAACTTCTTGTCCTACACCGCGGCGGTCCCCCCATTTCCTGTGGACAACGACCTTCCCATCATGGCCGACTTCCCGTCCATTCTTCTTAGTCATCCCCCCAACTTCCTTTCGCAGCGACTTCTCGGCACGGTGGTATTTTAATGGATTTTGAAGTTTATTATTCTGCATGTTTATTATTTAACGCCTTATTAAAATTAATAGGGCAACAGGAGGCCCAGGCGCTGCAACACAGAAATAGAAGAAGGAATCCTGTTTTAAAAGATTTAAACCGACTAAGAAGGGCCTACGATAGCTTCAATGGTATCGCTAAGGAACAGTGCCCTCCTGTGGCCCAAACAGGTATAGCAGCCGGGAAAAAAAAAACCTTTTTAGTGGCATTTAAAAATTATTATCTGTATCTTTATAATTAAAGGCTTTATTACGGCATTTATCTTAATGGTTCGGGTTGGGGTTTGGGGTTGGGGTTCGGGGTTGGGGTTGGGGGGTTTAGGGCTTAGAGTTTGGTCTAAACCTGTGGTCCAAGCAGGTATAGCAGCCGCAAAAAAATAAATAAATAACCTTTTTAGTGGCATTTAAAAATTATTATCTGTATCTTTATTATTAAAGGCCTTATTATGGCATTTATATTAATAGTGCAGCAGAAAGCCGAGGAGCCGCACAATAGGCACAGAAGAAAGGGCTACGGTGGCCTGAACGCTAATACTAAGGGATAGAAAACAGTGCTCAAAATAGGCATACCAGTCACCAAAGGAAATAAATTTATTTATTTATTTATTTTATTTATTTATTTAGATTTATATACCGCCCTTCTCCCCAAGGGGACTCAGGGCGGTGAACAGCCAAAAGTAAAAAACATACATACAAAATTTAAAAGCCAAATAAAACCAAATTAAATCATGGCCCCAATTATTTAAAATCCCAATTATAAAATATCAAAACCCCAAATATTAAAATATTTACAATTTAAAATTTTAAAATTATTTTTACAAAAGAGGGGAAAAAGGGAAGAATTAGGCCAGGCCCGCCTGGCGGAACAGGAAAGTTTTTAGCTCACGGCGCCCCCACAGAGAAGGCTCTCCCCCTGGGGGCCGCCAGTCGACATTGTTTGGCCGACGGCACCCGGAGGAGCCCCTCTCTATGGGAGCGTACCGGTCGATGGGAGGCTATTGGTGGTAGTAGGCGGTCCCGCAAGTACCCGGGTCCTTAGCCATGGAGCGCTTTAAAGGTGGTAACCAACACCTTGAAGCGCACCCGGAAGACCACCGGGGGCCAGTGCAGCTCGCGCAGAAGAGGGGTAACATGGGAGCGCCACGTCGCTCCCATCACCACCCGCGCGGCCGCACTCTGCGCCAGTTGGAGCCTCCGGGTGCTCCTCAAGGGGAGCCCCATGTAGAGAGCATTACAATAGTCCAGGCGAGAGGTGACGAGGGCGTGAGTGACCGTGTGTAAAGAGTCCCGATCCAGAAAGGGACGCAACAAAATAAACTTTTGTTGTTGTTAGTTGCAAACGACTGTAACGCTCTCTACATGGGGCTCCCCTTGAGGAGCACCCGGAGGCTCCAACTGGTCCAGAATGCAGCCGCGTGGGTAGTGACGGGAGCGCTCCCATGTAACACCGCTCCTGCGCGAGCTGCACTGGCTTCCGGTGGTCTTCCGGGGGCGCTTCAAGGTGTTGATGATCACCTTTAAAGCGCTCCATGGCATAGGGCCTAGTTATCTGCGAGACCGCCTGCTGCTACCGACGACCTCCCATCGACCCGTGCGCTCCCACAGAGAGGGCCTCCTCAGGGTGCCATCGGCCAAACAATGTAGGCTGGTGCCCCCCCGGGGGAGAGCCTTCTCTGTGGGGGCACCTACCCTCTGGAATCAGCTGCCCCCAGAGATAAGGAGAATTCATGACCCGAGTGCCTTCCGCCGTGCCCTTAAAACACATTTTTTCCAACAAGCCGGGCCGGCTTAAGAAGAAATTTTAAATGTTTTAATTGGTTTGTTAGTTTTAAATTTTGGGGCCAAATTTATATATATATTAATTGCTTTTAATATTTGTATTTCATGTTTTTAATTCTGGCTGTACACCGCCCCGAGTCCTCAGGGAGAAGGGCGGTATTTAAATTAAATTAAATTAAAGTCGTGTCTGACCCATCGCGACCCCATGGGCCTCCAGGCCTTCCTCCAGACCCTTTGGAGTCCATTTAAGCTCCCAACGACTGCTTCAGCGTCTCCATCCCTCCACTTCATTCTCTTTCTTCTCCTTTTACCCTCAGTCTTTCCCAGCATTAGGCTCTTCTCCAGTGAGTCCTTCTCACTAGGTGGCCAAAGTATTTGAGTTTCCTCTTCAGGATCTGGCCTTCTAAAGAGCAGTCAGGGTTGATCTCCTCTAGGACTGACCGGTTCGATCACCTTGCAGTTCAAGGGACTCGCAGGAGTCTTCTCCAGCACCAGAGTTCAAAGAGCTCAATTCTTTGGCGCTCAGCCTTCCTTACTATCCAACTTTCACAGCCATACATTGCAACCGGGAAAACCATAGCCTTGACTATACGCACTTTTGTGGCAGGTTGTTGTCTCTGCTTTTTAGTACGCTGTCTAGATTTGCCATAGCTTTCCTCCCAGGAGCAAGTGTTTTAATATCTTGGCTGCGGTGATCTTGGAACCCAGGGAAATAAAATCAGGGTTAGGGTTTAGGGTTTAGGGTTTTGGGTTAGGGTTAGGGTTTTTTTTAACTTTTTTTTTTACTTTTAAAAGCATTTTTTCTACAACCTCTTCGGCCGAAAAAATGCTTTTTAAAATGGTTTTGTTAGCCCCCTTTGTTGTCCTGGGACGTTTTAGGACTGTGGGGGAGGGGGGAGCAGGGAGCCAGCACGGAAGCAGTAGCAGAGGGTGGGGATGAGGCCGGAGGCTGCAACCACCCAGTTTAGGGAAGGAGGCAGGTGGGCAATCAGCCTTCCCTCGAAGTTGAAGCCCCGGTGAGTGTTTGAATGGAAGACCCAGAATTGCTTCATAGCGAGATGGGGGGAAATTTGATCCATCTGTAACTTCATTTCAGGTTTCTTGCTGATAAAACCCATCATCCACAATGTAATCCCAGATGAAAGGGTTGACCTGTTATTTGTTGCAAGGAGGGTGGGGTGAACACGGAAAGGCCAGAATTAAACCCTCTTGACAGTTGCGGTAATGTGCTGTAGCCTCGTAGGGCCTGCTTAAACTGATGGAAACACTATCATAATTGTTAGAAATATGGGTTTTAAGAGAACTTGCCTCATTTTTAGTGTTGCAAAAGGCCTTGATAAAGGTAAGGTTCAGGTGAATTTGACCCAATATAGTTTGCTCAACAGAAGTTCGGGGTGGGGGTGGGGGGAGATAAAAACAATTTCAGGCACAATTATGTTTTATTGTTTAGGAAAAAAATAAAACAGGGAGGGCAACGTGCTGACAAAGGCTCCTCCTCCGCTTTTGCCCAGGATCGTGGGGACCGAGAAACAAAGCTCCAAAGTGCAGAGCAGCACCAAAAGCACCGCTATTCTAGGCTCCTCTGAAAGGGACGAGCCACTTCCGTTGGCCTTTTTGGCACAGCCGCCGGCGGATTTCCTGTCCAACGTTCATAGTCATCCCCCTACTTTCTACTATCTCGATAGCTTCAATGCTATTGCTAAAGGACAGAAAACAGTGCCCTCCTGTGGCCCAAGGAGATATAGCAGCCCCAATAAGAAATAAACTTTTAACTGCGTTTCAAGGTTATAATCCTGCATCTTTATTATTAACGTCTGATCAATAGGGCGGCAGGAAGCCACTTTGCTGCAAAAGAGGGGGAAAAAGCAGGTATTGCAGCCACAAAAAGAAATAAACCTTTTAGATGGCCTTTTAAGATTACTATTCTGTATCTATCGAGACCTTTGAATACGGTCATTTGGACAACGACCTTCTCATCATGGCCGACTTCCCGTCCATTCTTCTTAGTCATCCCCCCAACTTCCTTTCGCCGCGACCTTCTCTAAATGGCTAACTTCCTGTCCTACACCGCGGCGGTCCCCCCATTTCCTGTGGACAACGACCTTCCCATCATGGCCGACTTCCGGTCCATTCTTCTTAGTCATCCCCCCAACTTCCTTTCGCAGCGACCTTCTCTATATGGCTAACTTCCTGTCCTACACCGCGGCGGTCCCCCCATTTCCTGTGGACAACGACCCTCCCATCATGGCCGACTTCCGGTCCATTCTTCTTAGTCATCCCCCCAACTTCCTTTCGCCGCGACCTTCTCTAAATGGCTAACTTCCTGTCCTACACCGCGGCGGTCCCCCCATTTCCTGTGGACAACGACCTTCCCATCATGGCCGACTTCCGGTCCATTCTTCTTAGTCATCCCCCCAACTTCCTTTCGCAGCCACCTTCTCTAAATGGCTAACTTCCTGTCCTACACCGCGGCGGTCCCCCCATTTCCTTTGGACAACGACCTTCCCATCATGGCCGACTTCCCGTCCATTCTTCTT
>WNWU01000072.1:0-10112 GCA_012654045.1 Ptyas mucosa
GAAATTAAAAGTTGATATGGGTTTTGATGATTAGATATGGAAATAATGTAGACAAATATTAATCTTAGAGTAAGAATTTGATAAATTCTTTACTTATATCTGTACCAAAGAAACTTTGAAGTCATTCTTTTTCAGTTTTCCTTCTTTTTCTCTTTCTTACACTTTCACTCTTTTTCTTTCCTGAGCCTTTTCTTTTTTCAAATCTGTTTTTTATTTGTTTATCCCTTAGCTTGGTATTTTTTTGATGTATGAAGGGTCAAATACTCAGCCATTATAATTCTACATTCCTTATTTACAGAAACCATATAAAAATTTAAAATGAAATCCACTGGGAGCCATCTCATATAAGCAGGCTCTGAGTCCCTCTAACCAAAAAAGATTTATCAATAGAAGAGGATATTTGTAGCTCAGAGTTGAACTGTGGGGTCCTGGGTGCTTTCTGAGCTTGATGGTTTTCTTGCAGGTGTTTCATTACCAAACTAGGTAATATCATCAGTATTAGAAGGGAATGGAGTTTGCTCTCATTTTCATATACTAGTGGTTTACCTTGTCAGTGTTGATCAGTTGCTTCACAAACAGTGTTTTGATTGGTGCCAGGTCTCTAGAGCCTCAGGTAGAAAAGGGCTATTCTGCACCCCTCCCTCAAATGTTCTTTAAAATACAGAGTTTCCCAGCATTCCTTTAGGAACCTCCAACATGCAAACTGTAGTTACTCATCCTAAAATGAATCCTCTTTACCTAGAACTTCAAAATTTGCTGTTTCTGAGAAGATGTGTAGCTAAAAGTCAGTCTACATTTAGTCTACATCTGACTTTGGGGATATTTCTTCATAATCAATCAAAAGTGTACTTTCTGTGCAGTTCACACCCCTTGTCCCCGCTGGATCTGGATGTCACAGAGCAAAGCCCAAATTCTGTAATTAACCCCTGCACCCCATTTTGATTGGCAGAGTGCTGTAGGAGGATGAGTGCTGTCACATCTCTTGGCCACGCCCACCCAGACATAATGTCAGGTGTGCCTCCATTCAAAATTCAAGAAAGAAAAACCCCACCTCCATGTTTGTAGAGAAAGGTACTTTTACTAAGTATGAACTGAATGCAGCGAAAGAAAAGCAAAGTCTGAGGCAATAGGAACGAAAATTACATATTGAAAGCATCCCCAAATCCCTCCCCCCCAAGGACCCAAGTTGTGTGTCCAGTCCACATCTCCCCAAGGTGTCATGTGGGGTACTTCTTCAGATGGCCCCATCTATCTGTTATGCCGGAATAGTTGACCTTGACAGCTATCAGCTCTCTCGGCAGCTTCTATGAAGACAGTGAGAATTTTCCTTTTTCAAGACATCTCCACCAGCTCATTTCCCCCCCCCCAAATAGTAGCAATGCCTCCCCCCTCCAGTTACAATGGCAGCTGAAAACAAGCAAGCATCACAGAGGCTGACACATGCCCACCCAGCCGGTCATTAGGGCAGAGAACCAGTTGTTAAGTTATTTGAATCCCACCATGGACCCTTCCTTTTTCAATCTTTGCATTACCATAATTTTTTTACCTTTTGCAACCCAAACCTGCATCCTCCTAACTTACCGTATTTTTCGGTGTATAAGCTGCACCTTTTTACCCCCCAAAAGGGGGTGAAAATCAGGGTGTGTCTTATACGCTGAATGTAGCCCCACCCACCCGCCAGCCCCCAGCCTTCGGCCATTTTCAGGCTTTAAACCCGAAAGAGTTTTAGGCGGCAGGGAACCAAAGGGAACACTTGCCTGTTGGGGGCTGGCAAAGGCCTTCAGGTCGAGCCCCAATGCAGACCGGCCCCTGGCACCAACCCCTCCAGTGTTCAGCCGGGCTTTGCTTGGGTACAGGCCAGGTCCCTGGGTTCCTTCAGGCAATGCAGAGCTCACCTTCGGCCTTGGAGCCGCGGCCTCAGCAGCTCGAGCGAGCGGAGGAGCTAGCCGGGTCGAGGATCCGGGGCAGGACGGCTCCTGGGTCCCGCTGGGACGTTCCTTTCCCGGCAGCGGTGCCACGTGAGGCTCTGGGCGGAGGCACCCCGCCCGTGCCTCGCCTTGCCTTGAAAGAGCACCGCCTGCCCGCCGCCAGAGCAGAGCGACCAGCATGCAGAAGGTGGCCAGGACCGAGAGCCCCAGCTAGGGCATGGCAGGGCAGGGCAGGGCAGAATGCAGCCTCCACTCCGGGCACGCGTCACCCAGCACTGCCGCTCCCGAAGAGCCCCACAGCCCATGTCGGCGCTGCCCGCTCGGCCCAGAAGAGCTTGCACGGTGGGGCGCTCGCCTTCTGGGTGGGCGGCAGGGCAGGGCAGAGGGCAGCCTCCAGTCCGGGCACGCATCGCCCAGCGCTGCCGCTCCCGAAGAGCCCCGCAGCCCAGCTCGGTGCTGCCCGCCCAGCCCAGGAGAGCCCACGCGGCGGGTTGCTCACCTTCTGGGTAGGCGGCAGGAGGGCCAGCCAGCCGGCCGGCCAGCAAGGAGAGCTGCCTGAGGGCGGGCCAGATCCACTCGGCGCCACTGTTGCTGCGAAGGACCCACTGGGCGGGGGTCCCGGCTTCCTGGGGGCGGCCGTGCAGGCGCGGAGCCGGGCAGGGGGATTGATTAATGCAAGAGCTGCGTGTCCCTTCCCCCAAGGACCAGAGATGCCCCCCCTCAGTGCCTGGGATGGGGGGCAGCAGGGCCCAGGAACTTCTCCATAAAGCGCCCACTAAACTTTCTGCAAAAAGCCGGGGGGGGGCAATTCTGCCCTGCCTCCCCGAGACTTTCGGACTTGGTGGCCGGACCAGTCTGGCATGCAAGATATTCTCTCGATTCTCCCCCCCCTCGACCATTCCGAAGAGTGTTGTTCCTCAGGCTGTGCTCTGTTCCTCCCCCCCAGAGCGTGCAAGGGGTCTCTTTGGGGGAAAGTGAGTAGTCCCTGCACCTCTCACTTGCAGGAGGAGGAGGAGGGTGGCGCCACCTTAAATGCTGGTAGGCAGAGGTAGAATACTTTTTTCCTTGTTTTCCTCCCCGCAAATTAAGGTGCGTCTTATACTCCGGTGCATCTTATACACCGAAAAATATGGTAGTACAATACAAAATCCCAATACTTCTTTATGCCGACAATGACACTATCATTTCACCAATTGGACTGAAGGGAGCTATGCCAGCAATATTAAAATATTGTAGACAAAATAATCTGGTCCTCAATTTTGATAAATCGAAAATCCTAATTTTTGGCAAAAGAGCTATTCAATACTCCTGGAGAATATTGAAGGGCATAACCTAGAATAGGTCAATCTATTTAAATACCATGGGGTGGTTTTCCATATCAAAGTTACTGGGAAGGCACACCTGGACCACACAATGGAATCAGCCTTTTGGTCCTCAAATGCCATAATTTTTTTTTTTTTTTTTTTGTATGCAGGCCGAGGACAATTAATTCCTGCAGCCTTAAATTTTTTTAAAACTAAAACATTGACACAAATTCTTTATGGAACAAAAACAGGAATTATTTATTTATTTATTTATTTTGAAGTAAGAATCTCTGGAAACCATACAAACAAAATCCCTTAAAAGAACTACACTCACATGGAGGGAGGTGAGCAGTGGTTACCAGTAACTGTGAGAGGGATCTTGGAATCTTAATACACAATCACTTAAGTATGAGCCACCAGCATGCAGCAGCAGCCAAAAAAGCCAATGCAACTTTGGACCGCATTAATAGAGGGATAGAATCAAGATCATGTGAAGTATTAGTACCACTTTACAAAGCCTTAGTGAGATCTCACTTTGAATACTGCATTCTATTCTGGTCAGCACAATATAGAAAAGATGTTGAGACACTGGAAAGGTGAATAGAAGAGCAACAAGGATGATTAAGGGGCTTAATCATCTTTAATTCCTGCAACCTTTCTTCAGTGAAGAACAGCAGTGTTCCAAGATTTGAGGGGCTGCCACAAAAATGATGAGGTCAACCTATTTTCCAAAGCACCAGAAGGAAGACAAGAAACAATGGAGAAAAGCAACCTGGAACTAAGGAGAAATTTTCTAATGGTGAGAACAGTTAGCTAGTGGAATAGCTTGCCTTCAGAGGTTGTAGGGGCTCCATCACTGGAAGCTTTTAAGAAGAGACTGGACAGCCAGTTGTCTGAAATGGTACAAGATCTCCTGCTCAAGCAGGGGCTGGACCAGAAGACTTCCAAGGTTCTTTCCAACTTTGTTATTCTATGTTCTATGTTCATTCCATGTTCCCTTATTTTTCCCTTTGTCTTAGCAAGTTAATAGCAAATAAAACCAGGAAAAAAGTTGCCCTTCATAGTGCTATTGTCAAGTGCTAACATGGGAGATCATAGTTTTCCATGATTTTAAGAGATTATGTATTTATTGTATATTGATCTTAAAAAGCTGGGTTATTATGTAGTACAAATACATGAAAATAGTTTGGTAAGCTTTTGATGATTTCACTATTTGTGTAACAGATGTTGGGACAGATCAAATTCCTATTGGAAAAAAACAAGGGAAAAGTTCAGAAGTCCTTTATTGAACAGAGCAGTCTGAGGATTCAGTAGAAAGAGTAGCTGGGCTCTGCCTACTGCATTGCTTTGAAATACATGCTGGAATCATTTCAGATTTCAAAATTCCTTGTAATTTTTCTTGAGGACTCCTTACTGAAAGGAAATGGATTGGACCAGAGCAATTTTAACTTTATTCCTATTTATTTTTGCAATTATGTTCCTTTTGAAAAAGAACAGTTCCAGGAATAACAGCTCCCCCAATCTCCCTCCGGGACCCAGAACTATACCTATTTTGGGAAATCTGCACATGATGGATCTGAAGAGGTCTTACAAAACAATGTTAGAAGTAAAACCTGATAATTAACAAGTCTCTTTACCATTCTTTGTCAAAACTTGTTGGGATGGGACAAAAACCTTATAACTTGGTCGGGTAAGTCTGATGTGCTCCTTGATGGTGTTTACTGTATATGGAAATGTTCAAAAAGTGGAGATTTAGCTGATATCTGAATACATTTAAATATTCTGGAAGGATTATTTCAAGAAAATCTTTTTGTTAATCAATGTAAAATTCTAATTGAATAAATAATTTTCTGATTATTTAGATTTGCAGAAATGTTCAAATCCTAAGGAGCCTTTGGGGAAATATAAATGCTCTTAAGCTTGAATGACTGGAGATGTACTTAAAGGAACTCCCATGTTTGCACATTTTAAGCAGAATTATAAGTCATTAAATCGATTTCTGCAGTGGCCAATACACAACCAAAATTAAGGGCAGAACAAGAAGTAATGGATGGGAACTTGTTAACGAGAGAGACAATCTAGAAGTTAGGACATATTTTCTGACAGTAAGAACAATTAATCAATGGAATAACCTGCCTCCTGGAGTTGTGGGTACTCCACCACTGGAGGCTTTCAAAAATATACTGGATAACAGTTTGACTGGAATGGTATAAGGCTCCTGCCTTGAGTAGAGGGTTGGAATAGAAGACCTCCAAGGTCCCTTCTAGCCCTATGATTCTATGATTCACAGTATGTCCTGCACAGATGATGTTGTTCCAACATATTAGAACCCTTTTCTCAACTTGACAAGCATTTTTATTGTGAGGATCTTTTATTATATAAGAATTTTTAAATGCTAAATATAGAACATATGACAATTTAAAAAATATAAAGAATAAACATCTTCTACATATGTGATTCCAATTATTGATTAAAATTGTCTCTTTGATTCCCTTCTGCTGAATTCCAGTGGTCAAAAGAATATGGTCCGGTATTCCGTATCAAACTGGGATTGCAGGAGATGGTGGTGCTGACTGGCTATGAGACAGTCAAAGAGGCTCTAGTGAACCAGGCAGAGGCATTTGCAGAGAGGCCCTTTGTTCCCATTTTTGAAGAGGCAACAAAAGGGTTTGGTGAGTTATTTCATTTTGGGTTGTAGATCAGATGTGTGATCAGTATAGATTTTTTTCATTTGAGGTTTGCACCAGAAGAATCTCAAATGAGTGAAATAGCTTCTGAAAATCCAACCAGGATGAAAATCCAACTAAAACCTTTCTTGTGCCATTGTGGCTTTGTTCCTCAGTATTGTATCAAGCTCCTAAGCCTTTCATGCTATTTCAAACCATACCAGTAAAATTATAAATTTTTTGACGAACTAAATAAAACAACTCTGAAATATATTCGGCAAAGGGAAAAAAATCAAGAATAAAATTGAAAGTATTAAGGATTCTAGGAATAATGGCGGTTTTGGGCTCTCAGATTGGGAATTATATTATCAGGCTGCAGCTCTCACTTGGCTAAAAGATTGGGTGAACTTGAATAACGGAAGACTATTATTACTAGAAGGCCACAACTTGCGATTAGGCTGACATGCCTTTCTTTGGTATGGCAGAAATATGGCACACAAATATTTCCAGAGGCATTATGTGAGGAACGCGTTGCTTAACATTTGGGAAAAAATTAAACTACAACACTATAGAAAAATACCAGTCTGGCTCTCTCTAATGAAGGCAATAATATATCCAAATCGTATAAATTGGGGAAAAATTGTATGCTACAAGGACATTTTAGATAAAAGGGGTGACCTTAAATCCAGACAACAATTGCAGAAACAGGGGTTGGACTTATCTTGGTGGCCGTATTTGCAGATCCAATCAAGACACAAAAAAGATGTTAAATTATGGGGTGTAAATAAAGAATAAACAGCATTGGACTAAATTTTAATGGGGACGGAGGAAAAATTTATTTAAAATATATATAATTATTTACTGAATTATAAAATGGAGGAAAAGATAGTTAAAGAAACGATGATTGCCTGGGCAAAGAATTTTGGATACAACATAGAATTAGAAAAATGCTTAAACGTTTGGGAAAGAAACTACAAACTGACAGTGGCTGCGGCCTATAAAGAAAAGCTTTACAAAATGTTTTATAGGTAGCATTTGCCACCAGCAAGATTGGCCAAAATGTATAAGAACTCCTCTGCCAATTGTTGGAAATGTAACCAGACTCCAGGAACATACTACCACATGTGGTGGACATGTAAGAAAGCAAGGAGTTACTGGGAGAAAATTCATCATTGTTTAGAATTGATAACAAAGCAACATTTTGAGTTCAAACCAGAAATGTGCCTTTTAGGTATATTGTTGGAAAGTTATGAGAAAGCAACCATTTACTTAGTGTTACATATATTGACAGCAGCTAGAATTACATACGTATGCTAAATACTGGAAAAATGTGAACACTCTATCGGATGATGACATAATTAGGAAAATTTGGATTGTGCTGAAATGGACAGATTAACTTTAAAAATTAAGGATAAAGAAGACTCGAAATATTATAGGACATGGAATAAATTTTATAAATGGATAAAGACAAGAAGTAGAAATGAGAGGCAAGTTTATGAATGTCAATAATTGTTAGTGTGGACAACAAAAATGTATAAAGCTATGGATATAATATGGAAAAATTTGTAAATAAGCTTATGTTAGTAGAAATTTAGTTGAAATTTTCTTTTCTTTTCTCTTTTTTTTAGTTGTATTACTGTAATTACTGTTAACATAGTACAGTTATAGTTATTAGCTTGTATGTTAAGATTTACCATTGATTTCTCTCTGGCTCTGCCTTATTTGCATTGTTCTCCTGACAGAGCACTGTCTTTTTAATAAAATAAAATAAAATTTTAAAAAAGATACTGTAAATTTGATTTTAAAAGTTTTTAAAATGTATGATTTTTGGACTATGCAGCAAAAAAGTGTTTAGTATATGATTTTTTGAAAAATGATTATGCATTAAGATGCCAGATGATTTGGAATTATAGTTTTGAATCATTTAGAAGATATTTGCATATGGAAAAATGATGATTGCTTTCATTTTTGCTTTGTTTTGTTTGTTTTGTTTTGATAAGGAGATGCTGAAGGCTGGATAGCAAAAGCAGAGGATCAAGGAAACCGAGCAGAAATCTTTAACACAAACTTTGAAATACCTTTCAGCCTACTTCCTGGACAGACTGGATGAAACAGTTGATCAAATTGATAGAACATGTTTTAATGAAGTTGTAAAACAAGAATGAGCAAAGGATGATAAAATTATATTTCACTATCTTACCCATTTTCTCTTCAGGTCTTGTTTTTGCTCATGGTGAGCACTGGAAAGTGATGCGACGGTTTACATTGTCCACATTACGGGACCATGGAATGGGCAAGAGGACCATTGAGGACAAAATCACAGAAGAGTGCAGTGTCTTAACAAAGACAATGGACACTTATGCAGGTGGGTCAGTATACTGTAATGGAGCATCTTCTGGGATAATGTACAACAGGAAATAAATTCTGCAGATTATATCAAGTGACCAAGGTACCTTCTCTAAAACAATTCTTAAACCCATTGTTTTTTCCCTGTAAATATGTTTCGTTGTCCAACTTATGCTAAGTATATTTACAGAAATGTGACTTATGGATGGAAAAGTGGTTCCAGAGGACTTGAATTGTTAATTCAGTGTAATACGACAGTCTCTCATCAATCACTTCTAGACTTATTCTTCTTTAGAGACTCCTCTAAATCCTCTATTTAGAGAGGGTTTCAAGTCCTTCATCTAAGCATGAAAATTTGTTGTAAACTGGATTTCTTGCTCCTCCCTGCTTTAGGTCAAGCTATTTGATCTTTAAAACTGCAATAATTTAATGAGGATGCATTGCAATAACTTTGCTAAATATTTTATCCTCAAGGAATTCAACACTAGCTATAGCACTAGCTATAGCTTTCTGTGAGCAATGCTCCCTTTATATAAGCTGGTTTTGAATATAAATGAAGTAGAAAACAAATTTAATCCTGGTTTTATTCACAATTTTTTTAATCTATTGTTTTTGTCCAGGAAAACCCTTTGACATCACAAGAATTCTCACTGCTGCTGTTTCCAACATCATAGTTTCTATTCTACTTGGGAAACGCTATAATATGAAGATGCCACATTTTTACGACTACTGAAGATAATTAGGGAAAATGTTCAGTTTATAGGAAGCCCTGCGGTGTTGGTAATCTAATTTCATATTTGGCAAAAAAAAAAAAATGCCATGAAAAACAGGCAGCAGAATCTATGTCATTCAAGATTTGTTGAAAAGCAAAGCATGTTGCTTCCCATAACATTGTTTTGACAAAAATGTTTGAGATTTCCACCTGAAAATCTCAAAATGTTCAACTTCCATAATATGTGTTTTCCTTTATCATTGTTTTAGCTATATAATTTGTTTCCGAAGTTGGGGTTCCTTTTGAATGCTCGTAAAACAATAATGAAGAATCAAAAGGAGTTCCATGATTTCATACAAACCATCTTCATAGAACATCTCCAAGACTTTGATGAAAATGACCAGAGGAATTTTATTGAATCATTTCTTGTTCGGCAAAGACAGGTAATGGATTATTTTACCCATATCTGTTATTACCAATTTTTTAAAAAAAATATTTTAAAAATGAGCCTACTTTATTTCAGACTCTGCAGCTACTTAAAATTACACCCAGATTGATTTCTCTCTCCGTTAAAAATGCCCTAAATATTGATCCCTTTCTGGAGGAGTGCGTCCAAGTGGGGGTGGGAATGGGTGAATTCTTTGTGCCAATTGTTTCTCTTTCTGTGCAACTGTTTGATTTCCTTCTAGAAATCCAGTAAATTTGGGATAACTATAACCTCTCAGGGAGGCTATTACCCACATATGAAGTGCCCTCTTAGATTTCAGGAATATTGATCATGTGGGTAGATTGAGCTCTCTTACTAGTATTTTCTTTATACACTTCAGGAGAATATGAAGATGACACATGATGGATATTTCCATAATGAAAACCTTATAGGTCTTGTAGATGATTTATTTGGTGCCGGAACAGACACAACGTCAAACTCTCTGCACTGGGCCATACTCCTAATGATGAAGTACCCAGAAATTCAGAGTAAGCACTTTCATAATATTGGCTTGTAATAAAAATTAAAAATGACTGAAAAAGAATTGTTGGCATTTGGCATGCTACTTGAATGAAGGCAAAGTGATGAGCCAAGAATTAAGTTGCCTTTCAAATAAGAATACGAGTGGAGTGGAGTGGAGTGGAGTGGAGTGGAGTGGAGTGGAGTGGA
>WNWU01000072.1:10122-75632 GCA_012654045.1 Ptyas mucosa
GAATAGAATAGAATAGAATAGAATAGAATAGAATAGAATAGAATAGAATAGAATAGAATAGAATAGAATAGAATAGAATAGAATAGAATAGAATAGAATACTTTATTGGCCAAGTGTGATTGGGCACACAATGATTTTTTCTCTGGTGCATAAGGTTTCAGTATACATACAGACAACAAGAATACATACAAACTACAAGGTAATAATAACTGTAAGATTCCAATGGAGTAGGTAGTAGAAAAGATGGGAATAATAATAATAATGATGATGATGATGATGATGATGATGATGATGTCCCGGTGCCTGGAGGCCGTATGGATCTGGATGGGGAGTAACAGGCTCAGACTCAACCCATCCAAGACCGAGTGGCTGTGGTTTCCGACGTCCCGATATAGTCAATTGGTGCCATCACTGACTATTGGGGGCGAATCATTGGCCCCCACGGAGAGGGCTTGCAACTTGGGCGTCCTCCTGGACTCACAGCTGTCTTTAGAAGAGCACCTGATGGCCATGACCAGGGGTATTTTTTATCAGGTTCGCCTGATCCGCCAGTTGCGTCCCTTTCTAGATCGGGACTCTTTACACACAGTCACTCATGCCCTCGTCACTTCCCGCCTGGACTATTATAATGCTCTCTACATGGGGCTCCCCTTGAGGAGCACCCGGAGGCTCCAATTGGTGCAGAGTGCAGCCATGCGGGTGGTTACGGGAGCGACATGGTGTTCCCGTGTGACACCTCTCCTGCGCGAGCTGCACTGGCTTCCGGTGGTCTTCCGGGTGCGCTTCAAGGTTTTGGTTACTACCTTTAAAGTGCTCCATGGCTTAGGACCTGGCTATTTACGAGACTGCCTACTGCCACCAGTGGCCTCCCACCGGCCAGTACGCTCTCATAGACAGGGCCTCCTCCGGGTGCCGTCGGCCAAACAATGTCGACTGGCGGCCCCCAGGGGGAGAGCCTTCTCTGTGGGGGCACCTACTATCTGGAATGAGCTTCCCCCGGAGATTTGGAGGATCTCGGACCTACGCACCTTCCGCCACGCTCTTAAGACCCTTTTATTTCGCCAGGCAGGCCTGGCCTGATTCCCCCTTTTTAAAAATGTTATAAATTTTAATTCGTTTTAAATTATTGGGGTTTTAATATTTTTACGGCCAAATTTATTTAATTGGATTTTAATTTGGTTTTAAATGTTATACTTGTATGTTTTATTTATGGCTGTTGCATCCAAGAAAATTGATTCAAAGGTGCCAGCACAGGGAACAGATGCTTTTGAGTTTAGAGATAAAAGCCTGTGATGGAGAAGTCTCTAATCTTAGAAGAAACTATGCAGACATTTAAAACCTCAGAACAAGTTAATTTTCAGATTCAGCATCAGGGAAACTTAAAGGGCTTGCTAAATGACATATTTATGACATAAATGACATAAGGGATATAGTGGTTCAGTTGCTAAGCTTGTCTATTGAAAGGTTGACAGTTCAGTGGTTCAAATCCCTAGTGCCGCGTAGCACGGTGAGATCCCGTTACTTGCCCCAGTACATTACTTGTACTGCCAACCTAGCAGTTCGAAAGCATGTAAAAAATGCAAGTAGAAAAATAGGGACCACTTTTGGTAGGAAGATAACAGAGTTCTGTGCGCCTTTGGCGTTTAGTCATGCCGGCCACATGACCACGGAGACATCTTTGGACTCTTTGGCTTTGAAATGGAGATGAGCACCACCTCTAGAGTCAGGAACAACTAGCATATATGTGTGAGGGGAATCTTTACCTTTACCTTAAATGACACATATGGAAATATTAAAAGCAAAGGAAAAAAGACATGAGCAAAGTAATTTGAATCAATACAATGAAGGGTTGCTCTGGGAAATGAAATATCCAACTTAACACAAGGAAATGTCTTACATGCAACAAATTTGAAGAAATTGATTGCTTTGCAGTTGAGTGTCATACTCAAAAGCTGAGAAAAATTACAAAGCACAGTGATTCTAAATCAGCTTATTTATTATTATTTATTCATAAATTTATCACAAATCTGGGTGGTTTATTAAAAAAATTCTGGAGAATCAATGACAAGAAAGCCAAAACCTCAACATCTCCTGGTGATCTCTTCTGGCATTTCATCTACCAGAGAGACCCTGGGGACTGATGCACAATCAGAAGTGGCATTGGAGCAATCCAATCAAGACCTTTGTTACATGCCCATTCCAGTCAGTGACAAAAACACCAGCAAAGTACCTATCAGCTTTCTGGGATGAACTTAAGCTCCTTCTGGAATTCTAAAGTGTGCATTGGAATGGATATGACCGAGTGAATATGTCCTACTTCCACTGAGGATAGGCAGCCAAACAACATATCATTATCTGACCAGAGCAAAGTATTAATGAAAAGATTCTCCACACAGAGATCATATTACAACTGTTCTGAGACAAAAGCCAGGCCTAATGAACCCCAGTGTGTTTGGCTCTAAGGGACCTGGGTCAAGTGATGGTTGCCAAGATGGCCATGAACTCCTGAATTGTCCCAGATTTCTTGCCACCAGGAATGAGATTGAAATTCCCAAGAATGCTAGACTTAGATTCTCCATTGCCAACTGGCAATGAAACCTAGCAACTCAACCCAATTATAGCCAAGTTTCAACCAGAAGTTGCACATCCAGCTATTTGGTTGTCTTGGTCATACATGCCAGATCATCCATCTCATCCATCAATAAATCATGAATAACAAGGATCTTAGTTCAAACATATGGTATTTAATAACAGCAGCTATATCCAAGAGCTTCCAAAGAAACAATAACTTGGTTCAGACAATTTTGAGAATGATCTAACAAGTCTAAACCATTACTCCAGCTATGCCCATGAGTGAGCTATGCTCCATTTCCCCCCATTTCTCCCACTTCCCATAACAATCTTGATTGATTTCTCCTGCTCTCAGTTCCTTCATAGATTCAATTACATACTCAACACCCAAGCCAAGGAAAACAGTCATATATACCTCAGAGAAATAAACCTTCCGCAAACATACATGCCAGATACCAGCAAAAACATTCTGACAGGATGCAAGAAAAGAAAGAGACATAGCAAAAGGAAATAGGAGGTGTAGACCAAACCTTTATAGTGACCAAGCTGCACAACCATGAAGCAACCCTGATGCTGAGTCGAAATGGTTTTAGTGATATTCTATTTCAACAAAGTATCTTTGAATCTCAGATCCTGTTGCAGATGGTTCTCTATATTTGTGGGAAAGGGTCTTCTTTACTTGTTTTTTTCTCCATAAACCAGTGGTGAAATCCAAATTTTTTTACTACCGGTTCTCTGGGCGTTGCTTGGTGGGCATGGCAGGGGAAGGATACTACAAACTCTCCATTTCCACCCCACTCAAGGGGAAGGATACTGCAAAATCTCCATTCCCACCCCACTCTGGGGTTCTCTGAACTACTCAAAATTTCTGCTATCAAGGGCTTCCAGTGGGACAGCGACATCGCCAGACGCTTCTTTTTGAAGCGCCAGCCCAGGGCTCCGTAGAACCGCAAAGAACAGCGACTATCAGCTGTCTTGCGGTTTGAAAACTTTTCCCCTGGTATGAGGGGGGAAAGTGAGTAGACGGGTGGGGTAGAGCTCCCTGAAAGTGCCGGATTTCACACATAATCTGGCGCTTGAAGATGAGAGCTCCCCGTTAAGCCTGTCAGTACTCCGGACCCTGGATGCCTCTGCTTTGCAGAGCTAGATGTCGTTAACCATTCCAGCACCAACTTTAAACAGATATTTTTTGAATCGAGCTGGCGGAGCACAAGCAGTATGAATTAAACAGCAAGTATTTTTTTTTCCTTTTAACTCCAAAGATTTACTTTCTTTAAAAGATTCTTCCTAAGCTGAAAGTGAAAGCAAGATGGCGTTTGAGTTTTAATGGGGCGTGAAGAAGTGAAAGCTAAAAGTAATTATTGACAAGCCCCTGTTTGAAACATAAAACTCCTTTTTGAAAAGTGGATGTAATAAGAAAGGAATAATAATAATTGAAGCAGCAATACAAATTACAAATTGTAAAGGATTCCCTTTTTTTTTTCTTCTTGAAACTCTTTTTTTCTTTTCTCTTCCCCCTTTTTTTTCTGTCCTTCTGGGAAGGAAGAAGGGGGGCAAGATGGCTGAGCTTTTTGAAAGTAAAGGAGGGTTATTTAACCCTCAATGGTCTGAATTTGAGGAAGCTTTGAGTTCAATTACCTCTGCTTTATTGAAAAGAATTGATACTATATTTCAAGTTTCTCAAGCTGGAAATAATGAAATACATGGAAATACTGAGTTGCAATCTAGCAGTGGGGGATTGAATGAAGAGTTGGAAGATGCAAAAAAACAACAACAGATTATAGCAGATTTTACTGAAGAGAGAAAGATGAATGTTGTGCAAAATAAGGAGCAAGATAAAACTCAATCTGCACTTAAAGAGTTGTTTCCAGAAGAAGCTACATTTCTGCAAAAATTTTATAATATGCAATCCCAAAAATCGCAAAATTTTACTGGAGCTAAAAAAGGCAGAGGGATCAAAGTTAAGAAGAAAGTTCGTAAAAAGGAAAAGAAGAAAGACTGGAGAAATGGAAAATAACCCTGCTTGACGAGATGATGGTCCTTAAAAAGTACTGTTTAACTGTTTAAAGATTTTGAATTTTTTGGAAAAAGAAAAAAAAAACAGACAGCAGTTTAATGCCAGTTAACTAAGCAATGAGCGACGATGAGGAGGCAACTTACAGCTGTATTGGAATATTTGAGAAGAATAAACAGATCACAGCAATGCTGGTGTATTGGGTTGTGAAATATGCCCTGACTTGAATGATTTGGATTATTTTATTAAGGACTGCAACAAATTTGGACTTAATTGCAATCGCAGAAGTTCTACTGAATATAGCAAATTGAAGTTTCTTGCTTGATGGTAATGAATACAAGGCAAAAGGACTATGGACCTAGGGCAATTGCAGTTGATCTGGTGGTTTCCCTAATATGTCTGATGAATTTATTAATCTAATTTTTGACTGGATTTGATGGATATCATTTCAAATATAATTACAATTACAAAGTCACTCGGGGGGCTTTTTTTTATATATACAGAAGCAATTTTTATTTAGGGGGGTAGATGTAAATGAAGATATCTTATATGCTGTTGGAAGATGTGAAGACAAGAAGATTAGCAATTGGTTCAATCTAGTATGAAGAATTTAAAGGATTGATAAAGTTCTTAAATGATGTTCTTAGTTGATTTGTTAATATGTATGGATATAAGAGGTTTGATTATTAATTAAAAAATTATTGTTAATATTATTTCTTATTAAGTGTTTTGATTATAATTGGACCTTGATGGTTTAAAAGTGAAGGACGGAAGAGTTTATATAGTAATTTTTTTTTTAAATCAGAGGTTTTTTGAGTGAGGGTTTCCTTTTTTTTTTTCTTTTTGTTGTTGTTGTTGTTGTTGTTTTGTTTTAAATGAAAGAAGTTATAAAATATTTTGTTAAATTGTATAGATCTAATAATTTGTTAAGTAACAATTAGCCAAATTGAGTAATGATAGGTTTGATTAGATAATACTTAATTGTTTTAATTGCTGTAATTATAAATGGAGATAATTTTGTTGAATTAGATGGAATAAGGAGAAAAAAAGACTTGCTTTCCTTTTATCTATTTGTTTAATGATCATGATTATAATAAGTGTGAAATGGAGTTTAATTTAGAGAATTTAAGCTGTATTTTATTTTGTACTTGCTCTGGGAAGTCGGGGGAGGTGGTTGGGGAGGGGGGGAGAAAATGTATGTAAAATTTTTAAAACTTTTTCAATAAAAAAAAAAATTCTGCTATCAGTTCTCCAGAACCTGTCAGAACCTGCTGGATTTCACCCCTGCCATAAACTAAAATATTTCTTGATGGCCTCAACTTCTGGAGGAAGAAAATGGTGAACTGAAGAGAGTTCTGCAAAAAGTGGAATCAATTATCACAGAGGAATGAAAATTCAGGATAGACCAGATCTTTAATAATTCCTCTCTGGGCAAAGAGGATTTGCGATTGCTCACAAGTGCAGCAGATGGTTCCGCCTTGTGAAGACACCACTGGACTGCAGTCTCTGGAGGTTTTAGCCATCTGGGAGATGAGAGAATAATCATCTTGCTCAAGCCTGATTGGTGCCTTTAAAAAGACATGAAGTTCATCTCATTTTTGGAAATTGTTTTTTTTAATTACTTTTCACCTTTTAAAAAGCTTTGAATCAACAAGTCTGACAGCAAAAGAAATATTTAACTACAAGTTTAAGAAAATGGGGGAGGGGGAATAAATAGAAAAGGGGGGATTAAAAATTGATTTTGAAAGTTGCAAATGGACTAAAGATTCAGATAACTTGAAATAAGATTTTGGAAGCAATTCTAAATAATTTTTCCCAAGGCAAAATGTTTTTGTTTTGATTTTTTAAAAAGACACAAGAGGGAACTAGAGAGAACTGAAGATTATGATTTAAAAAAGAAAAAGAAAACTCAATTTACAATTACAGAATGAAGCAAAATACTCTAACTGTCGAGCCCTGCTAACTGCTCGACATCGCTGATGCACGAGTGGGGTGAAGAGGAACGAACACTTCAAGCACGACAGAGGGGGGTGGTAGCACGGGTGTTTAGGTGGCCATTTGCGGGGTGGGGGGATGGCGGTTGCGGCGGGATTAGGGTTTGTACCTTCTGACGGGCTACGTTCCTGCCGCTGAACTCCATGGAGGAGGCGTCAACTAGCAGCTCGGGAGCGCATCCGGAACTGCTAATTGGAAGCAGGGGCATGGTTTTATGCCTGGCGTGCTCGGCGCGGGATATTTAAATCACTAGAAACCCAGGGCTTGTAACGCTAACTTCGCAGCGTCCTAGACGTTCGCAGTATGTGCCTGCCACCAGCGCCCAATAAACCCATTTCGGAAAGAGCTGAACGGAGTGGAGTTTCTTTGGTTGCGCCGGGCTCGGGGCCCCTGAGAGGAAGTTAGCGTTAACGTTACAACGTTACCAAAAGGAATGGCAGAAGGAGTGGAGGCCGCTGTTGTGAGGGAGCCTACGGAAGAGGAGACGGAGGAGGAAGAGAAGAAGCAGAAGGAAAGCCTGGGGAGAACCCAAACGCCGGTGGTACGCCCAAAAGAACGTGCCCGCAGCCGCAGCCAGGGCGGTGAGAAGGCAGACGCTGGAGAGCGGGTGAGGGGCGTGGCATCCCAGCCGCAGGCTGGGGAATGGTGGCAGAGCCCTGCTTTGGCTGGAGTCAGTGGAGGCTCAAAGGGCTCTCTGACCCCATTGAATAGTGAACGGTTTCGCCGATGGAGGGAGAGGAGATGGGTAGAGGATGATGATGGTGAGTGGAGCTATTCAACCGGCCTGGGCCAGTCCACCATAGACATCCTCCGGGAGCGCTTTGGAGAGGCCAGTTTTCGGGATGCCCTGTCTTGGCAACCATGGTTGGGGACAGAGCCCAGCACCATGTGGCATGGGTCATCTGGGACGTCCGGGACGGAGACTCGCTTCTGATTGGCAAGCCTGAAACTGCGGTTGGGTCCTACCGTAGGGGGACCAAAAGCCACCGAATTACAGCAACCGGTAAATCCTTCTGTGGGGGAAGGCGCAGGATTGGGGTTAGGGGCCCTCCGTAGTAGGCAGGGGCACGATTGAGGCACAATACAACCAGCGCCAGTGGGATATCCTGGTCAGGGGCAAATGGGCCAGCAGGGGGTGTGGGGCCCACAGCCAGTCTGGGGCCTTCCCCCTCTGCAGGCCACTTTTGATGGTAATCCGGATAGGGTAGCTCTTTTTTTGAGCCAGGTCTTAAGTTACATCGACCTATATGGCCACTTGTATCCCACGCAATGGTCCATGGTGGTGGCCATTACAACGACCCTGACTGGGGAGGCTGCAGATTGGGTAGCAGATCTCCATAGCGACCATGCTCGGGAGTTAACGGATGTTGGTCTCTTCCTGGAAGGGCTAAGAGCCCGATTTGAGGATGACACCAGAACCCAGGTAGCTGAGGGGGAATTGGTAGCCCTGAAACAAAGAGGCTGCCCGGCCAAGGATTACGTCAAGGAGTTCCGGAAATTGGCAGGGAGAGTCCGGGCTTGGCCTGAACGTATGCTTGTCCATCAATTTCATCTTGGGTTAGACCGTGAATTACGACAGGCCTGTGTATATCGGGATCTACCGCCTCTTCTGATGGAATGGTGTAAGGCAGCCATAGATCTGGAGGTAGGCCTACGGGAATTTCGGGTGAGGGGACTCAGAGCCCCACCCCAAGTACGACGGATGTCCGAGCGACCGTTGCTGCCTAGACCTGGAGAATGGAGTGACCCTGCAGTGAGGACCACAGAACCAGCTCGTCGGCCATTACGGTGTTTCCGATGCAACCAGATAGGCCACCGGGCTATAGAATGCCCATTGCCACTGGTACAGTCAACAGGTCCAACGATGCCAACAGTGAGCGGACGAGGTCGGGCACGGATAACCCCCGAAAAGACGCAGGGGATGTCACAGCCAATGGCAAACGAGACCAACATGCCAAAGAAGGAGCTGGGACCTGCTTTGCACCCTGGGATTGTACCTGTAGTCGTAGAAGAGAGTGACAAGGAAGAGGAGAATGGTGATCCAATGGTAAGTGCTCCTATACGACCATTTCTCATTCCGGTAACCTTGCAATCACCACAAGGGGGACTAGCGGTTCAACAAGAGGCGCTTGTTGATTCAGGGTGCACACGGTGTTTAATGCGACGGTCGTTGGCTACACAGTTGGGTCTTTGGTTAATCCCATTAAAGACACCAATAGCTTTTGAACAAATGGATGGGTCCACGCTGGGGGGTACTCCGACCACTCACGTAACAGAATGGGTGAAACTGATAATCGGAGCTCACTGGGAGCACATACGTTTCCTGGTAGTGGACACTATGATTGAACCAGTCATTCTAGATCTAGCCTGGTTGGACAAGTGGAGTCCTACCATATGGTGGGAGGGGGGATTCCGGAAACTCCATTTAGAGCTGGGTCCAGAGCCAACTACCAGGGAAGAGGCTATGACAAAGGGGGTCATGTCTGCGGGATTTGAAGGGACGCCTCTCCCTGGGATTCCTGCTGTTTATTCGGATGTAGCAGAGGTCTTTGGTGAGAAGGAATGTGATACATTACCACCACATCGGGCGACGGACTGTGCAATCGAACTAATCCCTGGGGTAAAGCTACCAAAACCACGTATGTATGCAATGACCCCGAGGGAGGTGGAGGAGTTACGGGCGTATATTGATAAAAACTTAGCACGCGGGTTCATACAGCCCAGTCGGTCACACCTGGCCGCTCCAGTCCTTTTCCAGGAAAAGAAGGATGGTGGTCTTCGTCTCTGTGTTGATTACCGTGGTTTGAACGCAGTCAGCGTGGAGCCCCTGTATCCCCTTCCTTTGATGAAAGACCTTCTAGCCGCCCTGGCCACAGGTACATATTTCACGAAGTTAGACCTCAGGGAAGCATACTACCGCATGAGGATCAAACAGGGGGACGAGTGGAAGACCACATTTAACTGCCCATTGGGTAGCTATAAGTTTTGTGTCATGCCGTTCAGACTGCAAGGGGCTCCGGCAGTCTTCATGCAATTAATTAATGAAGTTCTCCATGAATATCTATACCGTGGGGTCCTAGTCTATCTAGACGATATACTAATATATACCCAAACCATGGAAGAACATATACACCTAGTCCATCAAGTGTTAGAGCGGCTCTTAAGAGCCAAATTGTATGTAAAGGTGTCAAAATGTGAATTTCATCAAACACGTCTGGACTACCTGGGGTATTGTATTTCCCGGGATGGTATTGAAATGGATCCCAAAAAAGTGGCTGACGTTCTAGGGTGGCAAGCACCGGGGACTCGACGACAATTGCAAAGTTTCCTTGGCTTTGCCAACTTCTATCGTCAGTTTATACCAACATTTGCCCAAATCGCTCTGCCACTTACCAATCTGTTACGCACAAAGGATACCGGAGACCCTAGTCCTGGACAACGGCTAGAGTGGACTGTAGAGTGTCAAAAAGCATTCGAGGCCTTAAAACGCCGGTTTGCGGAAGCCCCTATTCTGCACCACCCTGATCAATCAAAGCCGTTCATAGTACAAGTGGATGTGAGTGACGTAGCAGTCGGGGCTGTGTTGCTACAGTCCGATGCCCAAGGCCAGTTACACCCCTGTGCACTTCAAAGAAATTCACTCCCACGGAACGGGGGTGGGCTATTTGGGAGAAGGAGGCTTTCGCAGTACGGTGGGCTCTCCTCACCTGGCGGCATATATTGGAGGGGGCAACGGTTCCGTTTGAGGTGTGGACGGACCACCGGAACCTGATGGCATTGCAAACTCCTAGAAGATTATCACCTAAGCAGGCGCGGTAGGCCCAACATTTTCAACGTTTCAGGTTCACTGTGTGGTATGTACCGGGGGGAAGAAATTTCCTGGCTGATGCCTTATCCTGGATGCCGCAATTCAATAGTAAAAGGGATGAAATTGTGCAAGCTATGGTCCCAGGGGGGAAGGCAGGAAACGGTACCGTGGCACTCCGGCTGGATGGACATACTACATGGCATGATCTTTTACAGCAGGGATTGGCTCAAGATATGTGGTTACAAAACAATACCCACGTGTTAACACATAAAGATGGCCTAGCCTGGAAAGGGGATAAATTGCATGTACCACAAAGTATGCGCATAGCTATACTGCAGAAATGTCATGACACTAAGCTGGCTGGTCACTTTGGGTTTCTCAAAACACTTCATTTAACCCGGAGACAGTTTTGGTGGCCCCATATGAGGAGTGATATAGAGGAATATGTGCGGAGCTGTACTACCTGTGCAAGAACTAAACCCCGAACTGGAAGACCTTTAGGCCTTTTACAATCAATGGCTACTCCCAACCAGCCTTGGGAGGAGATAGCAATGGACTTTGTGGTAGATCTGCCGGAAAGTAATGGGAATACAGTCATAGGGACTGTTATAGACCTGTTTTCTAAACAGCCCCATTTCATTCCTTGCACTGGGTTACCATCAGCTCGGAAATCCAGATTATTCATCCAGCACATTTACAGGTTACATGGGGTGCCCAGAAGAATCATCTCAGACAGGGGGGTCCAGTTTACAGCTCGTTTCTGGCGGAATTTCCTACGGGACATTGGGTCTACCCAGGGGCTTAGCTCTGTGTTCCACCCCAGTACTAATGGGGCGGCCGAGCGGGCAAATGCTATGATCGAACGTTATCTCCGCTGTTATATTTCATATCAACAAACTGACTGGACCTCCCTCTTACCCTTCGCTGAAGTAGCATACAATAATACTGTGCATAGCAGTATGGGGTTAACGCCATTTAAGGTAGTGATGGGGCGAGAGTTTGTAGCTATACCAGAGCTAGAATACACAACAGATACTTCAACTATGCCCCAGGAATGGGCTGGAAAACTCTGGACTTTATGGCTGCAGGTATGGGATGCACTGGATAAAGCAGCCCTTGAGTATAAAACCCAAGCAGATAAAAAACAAGACCCAGTTCGACCTTTACAAATAGGAGACATGGTGTATTTGTCAACTAAATATATTAAGTTACGAGTACCCAACCGTAAGCTGGGGCCAAAGTTTTTAGGCTCATTTCTCGTAATAAAAGTGATAAATCCTGTCACGGTTGTTCTCAAATTACCACCTTTGCTGGGGAAAATCCACCCCGTATTCCATTGTAGCCTTCTCAAGCTAGTCCCGAAATCACGAGATACCCCAGAACGCCCAGGGCCTGTAATAGAAGGGCATTATGAAATAGAGGAGATTCTCGATGCTAAGCTAAAATATGGGAAGCTTCAGTATCTTGTACAGTGGAAAGGGTACCCCTACGAGGAGGCATCATGGGTATCCGCGTCTGATGTCAACGCAAGGAGGTTGGTCAGACAATTTCATAAGATACATCCCCATAAACCTAGGTCTGATATTAAACCTTAACCTTTCTGTTACAGAAGGAGATGTGGTGAAGGGGAGCCGCCTGTCGAGCCCTGCTAACTGCTCGACATCGCTGACGCACGAGTGGGGTGAAGAGGAACGAACACTTCAAGCACGACAGAGGGGGGTGGTAGCACAGGTGTTTAGGCGGCCGTTTGTGGGGTGGGGGGATGGCGGTTGCGGCGGGATTAGGGTTTGTACCTTCTGACAGGCTACGTTCCTGCCGCTGAACTCCATGGAGGAGGCGTCGACTAGCAGCTGGGGAGCGCATCTGGAACTGCTAATTGGAAGCAGGGGCATGGTTTTATGCCTGGCGTGCTCGGTGCGGGATATTTAAATCGCTAGAAACCCAGGGCTTGTAACGCTAACTTCGCAGTGTCCTAGACGTTCGCAGTGTGTGCCTGCCGCCAGCGCCCAATAAACCCATTTCGGAAAGAGCTGAACGGAATGGAGTTTCTTTGGTTGCGCCGGGCTCGGGGCCCCTGAGACTAACTTTGAACATACTGAAATATATGTTTAAGTCCTTGGTAGTCTCTGAGCTTAGTGGCTTGTTTGCACTGATGATATTACTTAGTCAGGTTATCTGAGTTTGGCTGTTTTCTTGCAGATGAGATAACAGCCAAATTCAGAGACCGTAAGGACTCCGCAGTTCAACTATGAGCTACAAATATTTTCATCTAATGCATGGTTTTGAGCAGTAATGTCAATAATGACATCTGCTCCTTTGAAAAGACTATGTCTAAAATATGTTATGGAAGAGAAACAAGTACTATCAAACAGATCGAGAATGAGTTAAAAGAGGATTTACAAATGACAGGCCAGAAGAAAGATAACCACAAAAGATATTACACTGGACATACAAAAGAAACTGGCTAAAGTCTTAATAATTAAAATGGATACAGAAACAATAAACCAAGAGAGTGACCTGGATAAATTCCTATACTGGATTTACAAATGAGGCTTGTTAAAGTTTTGAAGAACCTCTTCAGAAAGGATGAACAAAAAAAAAAAAGAAAAGAAATCAAGTTCTCCAACATTATTTGAATGGACTAAAACATTGTTTAGAAGTAAAAGGAAGGAATACTGCAACTTAGAAATTTGAAGGTCTCTACTGTTGATACTGTGTTGTCTAATATTGTAAGAGGTGGTAATTTGGGAGGGTTTCTCCTAAAGTCTACCACCATTTCTACGGTTTTGAGTGTGTTCAGTTCCAGATTGTTCCAGTCATACCACAAGGCTAGTTGTTCAACCTCTTGGAAACCAGACATTTGAAGTCACAGGCCTTTCTCAAGGATCAGGCCCTATTGAATGAGGCTTCACTAAACAAAGATCCTGCCTAAATACTAGAGATTTCTGAGAATATTAATAAACATATAATACTAATAAATATTATATTATATTTTATATAATAATATATATTATATTATATTATATTATATTATATTATATTATATTATATTATATTATATTATATTATATTATATTATATATAACATATAATATTTTTATATTATAATATTAATAAAACATATAATAAACATGGGAGATACCATTCAAAGTGACTGAGTGTAAAGTGATACATATTGGCGCCAAAATCTGATTATTCATACAAACCAATGGGATCAGAGTCATCGGTGGCTGATGAGGAAAGAAACCTTGGAGCAATGATAGGTCATGGGGATCAATGGCTACTAGTCTTGATGGGAGTCTGACTGTCTCGGAAGACCCTAAGTCTTAGTCTCTAAGAGACTAAAGGGAGTCCTGGTACAGTTGGTTGCCCATTGTGGAAACAGACTGTTGGACTAGATGGCTCAGGATTGAAATCCATCACAGTATTGTTTATGTCCTTATTTAATGGACTTTACAATATATTGATAGAGAATTTTGCAAATATAAATATTTTAATAGGAACAAGGTATGCCTGATATCAAATGTCTTCTGTTAATTTATGGGATTAATAATCACACTGGTTCAAAAATATTGGGATAGTTAGAATAGTAGCTGAATGTATCATCACCTTGATACCTCAGTTCTTCCTCCATCACATCTAGGCTTCAAATTTGAGCTCAGCAGGAAAGGATGATTTTCTAAATAATTCAACTCCCGGTTCATTATCTCAATCTGAGTTGACAGAACACTCACTAACATCACCTGGCTACATTCAAATTTTCATTGCAGATAAAAATGACGCTTCACCAAAAAAAATGCTATTCAGTGCAATCAGAAAGTATTGCAAACTTTATATTTGTGAAGGGGAGCCAAAGTAGCAAAAGTGCTCCCCTTTCCATTTGTTTTTATCAGTAAGATGACTAGAATATATTTTTGACTGATAGACTATTAACTCCAATCAATCAATCACTCAATCAATCAGATTAGCTTTAAAATGAAAATAATGCCTCTTTTATTCTATTCCATAGCATTAGAAAAAAACCTAAAAATCCAAGTGATCCCTAAGGGGAAGCAAAACCAGCCCACATATTTGACCTCATCTAGAATATTTTCTGAAGTTTACTGAAGATATAGATAAGGTGGATGCAAGGAGTTATGTTGTTTCTATGCACATGCTTGAAGAATTTAATTCTCTAAAACAGTGGTGGGTTGCCCCCGGTTCAGACTGGTTCTATAGAACCAGTAGTAAAACCGGCAGGAGGCTCCACCCACTGACCCTGACATCATCAGAAGCGATCTGCGCATGCGCGATCCCATTGCGAACCAGTAGTAAAGGTAAGTAGAACCCACCCCTGCTCTAAAAGGGCTATTTATGATAATCCACAATGCATCACCACTATTTAGTGGCCAATTCCTATCATAAGCCATTCATTCATATACGGGGATTTTGCTTTGTAGGAGAACATCTAAGAAAATTCCACTATATCAGAGTTATCCAAGCAAAGAGAAATTACATCTCAGAAAATGGAAAAAAAGTCCCCACTTTCTTCTCAGTTGATTGGGCAGAAATGGGAAATTATCTAGAATTGTGTGCAAATATCGGCTGAATAATTACTCAAGGAGATATGTCGCTGTTGTACATTAATGGACTAAATTATTCCATTTTCTGGATTCCTTATCTGAAATCTTGCTAACAAACAAGAGGATTTTGTAATCCAAAAGGTGTTTCAAGTATTGGATTGCGGGCCAGTTCAAAGAAGTTTAAATCTGTTTTCCAATGCCTTCATTTAAGGATAAGCACCACCCACACTGTAAGACAGTGAATGCTAAACAATCAAATATAGATCAAATTCCTAGGGAGGAGATAGAAAACCAAGGCAAGGTTGGAAGTGATTTAGCATAAGGGGCAGTCTGATGATTCAGTAGAAACATTAGCTGAGTTTCTACTTAGTGCAATAGTTTGAATGTTTGTATTATTTCAGTTTGCAGATTTCATTATAATTGTTACTGAAAACTGCTTCTGAAAGGAAATGGCTTGGCTTGGCTTGGACTTGTATTATTATTATTATTATTATTATTATTATTATTATTATTATTATTATTATTTCTTACAGTTTTATTACTTTTTTAAATGGGTAGTTCCCAGAGTAACAGCTCTCAAAAGCTTCCACCTGGACCCAGGACCATACCCATTTTGGGAAATATGCACATAATGGATTTCAAGAGGCCTTTTAAGACAATGATAAAGGTAAATCTGATGATTAACAACTATGAATGTTCTTTGCCAAAGTATACTTATGTTGATATAAAAGTTTAGCAATTTATCAGGTTATCCAGTTAACTGGAATAAGATTGATATGCTCCCTGTTGGTTCTAAGGAGTCTATTGAAATGACATTAACTTGGTGTTTGCATTTGTTTATATATGTTTATATGTGTTTATATATGTTTATATATGTTTATATATGCTGCAAGGATTATATAAACAAAAATATTTGTTAATACGATTTTTTTAATTGTTTATCTGAAACTTGAAAGGGTGATTGAAATTGCCTATGACTATGTAGAGGAAGGAAAATGTAAAAATCTTACATTGATATCTGTATTAATATAATAATCTGTAGGTTAACATATTTTAATAAGATATATTCTTAGTGAAATGCCCATTGTTCAAAAACTTTGGCTGTTATTTCCTGTTCCAGATAATTTTTCCAAATCAACTTTTGAACCTTATTCACAGGATTTTAATTTCAGCTTAAATATGACAAGGTTCAAAGAATTAAAGGTTTGGAAATATCTTCCTTCCCCCCACCAAGAATTTGCAGCCCGCTTTAAAATGTTGAAGATTTTACAAAGGTGTATGAAATATGTGAAAAAAAATAACTCTCAGTATTTTTAAAATAACTGCATCGGTTTTTGCACTAGATTTCTTTAAATTCTGATATATTATATTTAAAATAAATTCAAAGTTGTTGCATTTATGTAGAAGGAGATGAAATTGTTGCTCTTATGTATATTAATCTATCATATGTCAGATAGATTACATGGTAAAATGAGAGAATATGTGATAAATGGTGTCATTACAGACTGATTAAAAAAAATCCTTCGTCCATTGATAATATCAGTTCATTGCTGAACATGTGAGATAGTTTAAAGTTCCCATTTCTATGGCATAAATGGAGACATTTGTAAACAGGATTACTGGAAAGGAATGAGTAGTAGACATAATGTTTCAAGACAGAAGCAAATATATTGATAAAGTACTCCATGTCATTTTGAAGCGAATCCCTGTTTTTGTTGTAAGTAGCTAATTCTTCCAAACCATTTGGATTGGAAGACCCCTATCAGCTCTGTCTTGTCCTTTAGAATTAAAGAGATACGCTAGCAACCTTCAGTAACAATGAAAGATAGTAGAGACGGTTCTGCAGCAGCTGAGGAAAATAACATACCACATCAACTCCAACATAAATGATTAATAACGTAATGAAACTGTGGTATCTGAAGAACAACTCTGTAGCTTGGAAGTCAGACTTTCCCTGCTTTAGGAGGCAATGGTGTCAGTCTCTTCCTGTCATTTTAGGAAAGATTACAAAGCACCAGAAGTTTCCTGATTTAGACACAGGATGGATCTGGGAATAACTGCTGGCATTTTATTTTATAGGCCCGTGATGGCGAACCTATGGCACGCGTGCCACCTATGGCACGCGGAGCCATATTAGTGGGCACGCCAGCTCAGCTGATTTTCGGGCCTTCTGGGCCCACCAGAAGTAGGGAAACAGGCTGTTTCCTGCCTCTGGAGGGACGGGCTGGGTGGGTGGGGAAGGCCCGTTTTTCTTTCTTACCTGGCTCCAGATCCTGCCTATTTATCTGGGAAGGGCGAAAACAGCCTTTTCCAATCCCTTGGAGGCCCTACGGAGGCTGAAAGGGCCCATTTCCTGACTCCTGGTGGGATAGGAAGTGATGTTTTTTGCTGTCCCTGGCCTCCAAAGACTCCTAGAGAGGCTCCTAGAGATTCCTAGAGAGGCTCCTAGAGACTCCTAGAGGCTGGGGACAGCAAAAAACGTCACTTCACCCTATTTAGTTCTTCTTGGAACTCCATGTCCTTCAGTCTGTCAATTACTACTTGCTTTGCTTTGTCAAAGCCGAGGGACATTAGGAATACAGATGAAAGCCCATAAGAGCCCAGTTTGTGATCTATCGCCTGTTTCCAGGGGGAGGGGAAGTTGTCAGTTAGCACTAGCGGGGACAGTCCCTCTGGAAAGTAATGAATTTTCAGCCAATAAAAGATCATCATTCTCCAGGCTCTTACCTGAATTTGAGGCATACCTGTCTCAATTCTTATCTGGGCATTTGGAGTTCCATTGGGTGCAGCTAGGTTGGCTCGCAGGAATTTGGTTTATATAGTTTCTAGCAAGTTTTTCTTTGCTAGGATTCCTGTTTGTGCCCCATAAAGAATTTGTGCCAATGTTTTGGCCTCAAAAAGTTTTAAGGCAGCAGGTACTAACTGACCTCCGCCTGTATAAAAGAAGTGTTTAATTGCATTTGAGGACCTATTGGCTGCTTGCAATGTTTGCTCCAGGTGTGCCTTCCATGTCCCTTGTGAGTGGAAGACCACTCCAAGATATCTAAATGTTCTAACCTGTTCCAATCTGTGTCCTTCAATTTTCCAAGAGTATTGTCTGGGTCTTTTAGCAAAAACTAAAATTTCTTTTTTTTTTTTGTAAAAAGTTTTTATTGGTTAAAAATATACAGTATTATAGTTTACAATATGTTGAATTTTCAATATCTTTGTAAAAAGATATTTCAATTATTATTCTCTTTTTTAAGTTCTCACACAACAGACATTGTTATGTTAAATCAAAACAAATAACCAGGTTGTATAAAAGTTATGTAAACAGAAAAAAGCAAATAGCCAAAGTGTTATACAAAATACAATAAAAAGAGAGAGAGAAAAAAAGATATCAAGTAAAAGACATTAAATAATGAATTCCCCTCCTTTCTTCATTTCCTGGTTCTAGCTCTTAAAACCATGGTCTGGCCTCCCCCCTCCCCCAGGGCCGCCACAGCTCCGTCCGCCCCCGCTCCTTGATCATCTAATACTTCCCCCTCTTCGGCTCCTGTATCTTCTCCATCTAGGAAGGATTTATGTTGGTCAAAAAAAGCCTTAGCTTCCGCTACGTTATTAATTTTCTTCTTACTATCCTCCCAAAAAATCATCAAACCCTCCGGAATCAACCACCTAAAACCTACTCCCTTAAGGTACAGCTTGTTTGATAAAAAATAATATTTTCTCCTTGATTCTCGTACCTGTCTGGGAATCTGCTTCAGGATGGTGACCTCCTTGCCCCTGTACACCAGCGCCCCCAGTCTTTGTTTTCTCAATATCTCATCTCTCAGTTCCCTTCTTACAAATTTAATATGAACCTCTCTTGGTAAACTATGTAAAATTGCAAATTGTGAGTTTACTCTATACACCAAATCCACATCCCTTCCAATGGACTCCAAATCTCTTTCTAGAAATGCACCCAACATTTTAACCATCACTTCTCTCAAATTTTCTTGGTCAAGTTGTTCCACGTTTTGAAACCTGAGAAAATAAGACATCTTATCCAATTGTAAAGTTAGCATTGCGTTTCCTCTCCCTTCTTCCACCCTCTGGAGTGCCCGTACCTCCCCCTCCAGACCCCCCATCTTCTTCTTATTTTGCTCTGCCAGCTGTTGAACATCATTTAAATCTTTTTTCATAAGTGTCATTTCAGATTTAATTTCAGATAATCCTTTTTGCAAATCATCCAACTTGTCCAACTTCTGATCCAATTTCGCCAGTCTTTCCAAATTTTTTTCCATGTCAGCTGCTGTTGATTTATGACCCTTAGCCATCTTGCAGTAATAGAAGATGAAAAATCAAAAGACAAACCTCCAGAAAAGAAAGAGGGATTGACAGTCAGTGTAATTTTTCAAATATCCACCAGTGGGCGCTCACAGGAGCAACGAGTCCGGAGTATAGAGTAGGTCAAACAGGAAGCCTTAGAGGAGAGTTGTCTTCAATCATAAATAAAGAAGCAGGAAGTCGGACCGCCGCCATAGCCCACCACCGGGAAGAGAGGCCACCAGACCTCTCCAACAAATTCTGATAGAGCCATCCTCAGAAGAAAAGTCAACAAAGTAAGGGGTTTCCTTCCATTTCTTTCCCCCTACTTGTCAGCCACGGCACCTTTCCAGCTACAAGGGGGGGAACTCCAACCCCCCCCCACCTCCAGGATGCCTGCTCAAATCTCTGGTCAATCAGCTCGATCCGCTGTGCTTTGTAAATAAACGCCGGTCCCCTCAGGCGCTGTGGCACCTCCGCGGCCTCAGAAAAGGCCGCCGATCGCCTCCCACCCCCTCTGGAGCCTCGGGCGCGCCAGCATCGGCCTCCCGGCCCCTGGATGTGAGGCAGGGGACCCCTTGGGGCGTTTGGCCCAAAGGGCCTCCAGATGGGGGGGGGGATCAGACACTGGGGCCAGAGCTAGCCCGATCAGTGTCTGTCACCCACGGGACCGGGACCGGAAGTCCAAAAACTAAAATTTTTGATTTATCAAAATTAAGGACCAGTTTGTTCTGTCTACAGAAGCCAAGTGTTGCCCTAATTGCTCTCTTCAGCCCTATGGGCGTTTGTGAAATTATAGCAGCATCGTTGGCATAAAGGAGAATCGGGATTTTGTGTTGTGCTATGTTAGGAGAATGTAGGTCAGGGTTCTGTAAGAGATCAATCAGGGGGTTAATATAGAAGTTAAAAAGGGAGGGGGACAGGATGCAGCCTTGCCGTACCCCTTTTTGAACCCTTAGTGGGCCAGTTAAAGTCCCTTGTGGATTACACCTCACTTTCAAGGTGGAATTGGCATACAATTTTTGTATGAGAAAAAGGAGATGTTTATCAATTGTAGTGGATTCTAATTTCTCCCATAGTGTGTTCCTGGATATTGAATCAAAGGCCTGCTTAAAATCAAGGAAAGCCACATAGAGGGACGATTTTTTTTGTGGGTATATTTTTGCACCAGATGGTGAAGTATCAGGATATGATCTACCGTAGATCTTCCTTCTCTAAAACCGGCTTGTTCATCCTTGATTATCTCTCCTGAAATTAGCCAATCCTGGAGTGCTCTGTATAGCAACCGGTGGTCAATAACTGAGGCGAGGCTTGGTAAGTCAAACAGGAACGTTTATTGCTAACAAAACTGGTTAGTTCATGCTGCCTAATGTGGTAGGGTTTGAACTCGGGACCTATATTCCCAGAAGGCCATCCCCTGCGCACCCAGTCTAAAACTCTGCGGATGGTAGGGTCCTTGGCAGAGTGTGCTGCGACGTCAGCAGCAGTGATTGGCAGGTGCCAGGAGTCAATGAGGAGGACAGGAGAGACAGGAGAGGGGTCATATACAGCTATGGGAAGGGGACAGCGGCTGAGGGCGTCAGCATGAGCAAGATGCTTGCCAGGGCGGTGAAGGAGGGTGTAAGAATAGGCAGCTAGGAATTCAACCCAGCGTGACATGTGGGGGGAGAGAACCTGGGGTGTTGCAATGTTGCCAGCAAGTATGCCTAGGAGGGGCTTGTGGTCCATCACAAGAGTGAACGGACGGCCATATAAGTATTCGTGGAAGCGCTTGATGGCAGCCACGACAGCCAGCGCTTCCTTGTCAATCTGTCCGTAATTGCGCTCCGTGGAGGACAGCGTGCAGGAGTAAAAGGCAATAGGGGCTTCAGTGCCATCAGGGAGAACATGGCTAAGGACAGCCCCAATACCAAAGGGGGAAGTGTCAGCAACTAAGATTAAGGGGAGGCTGTCCATGTATTGGGCGAGGACTGCCTCAGACGTCAAAAGAGATTTGACAGCAGAGAAGGAAGTGGTTTCTCGGGGGCCCCAATGCCAAGGGGTGTTTTTGTCTAAGAGGCGGTGAAGGGGTTCAGCAACAGTGGCCTTGTGAGGGAGGAATGAGCTGTAGAAGTTCAAGAGGCCAAGGAAGGCTTGCAGGTCAGTTTTATTAGTGGGGGTGGGAGCCCGCCAGATGGCAGCTGTCTTAGATGGTGTGGGGTGTATGCCTGAGGCATCTATTAGATAGCCTAGAAACTCTACCTGGGGCACCTCAATCCTGCACTTCTCTTTCTTGAGCCTTAGGCCAGCCGTTTGAAAATGGCGTAGGACAGTCCTTAGCTTTCCCTTGAGATCTGCTGAGCTAGGGGCTGAGATGATGACATCATCGAAATATGGGATGACCCCTGGTAGCCCCTGAAGTAGGTGCTCCATAATGCCCTGAAAAATGCCCGGGGTGACGCTTATGCCAAACTGGAGACGGTGGCAAAGGAAAGCTTCCCGGTGTGTAACAATTGTTTGGGCAGAAGCTGTGGCCGAATCAATGGGGAGCTGTTGGTAAGCTTGTGCCATGTCCAGTTTGGCAAAAATGGAGCCCTTGCCCAAGGAGTGCAACAAGTGTTGCACAACGGGCACAGGATATGGATTGGACTGGAGCGCCTTATTGACGGTATTTTTATAGTCCGCGCAGATGCGGATTGACCCGTCAGATTTGAGGGGTATGACTATAGGGGTCTCCCAGGGGCGTGGTCTGTGGGCTCTAAGATGCCCTGGGCAATGAGTTTGTCTAGCTCCTTGTCAATGAGGGGTTTGAGTGTAAAAGGCACTCGACGAGGCTTAAGCCTGATAGGGGCAATTTTTGGATCTAGGTTGAGGTTGATAGGTGAACCCTTATATTTACCCAAACGGTCATCAAAAACGTCAGCGAATTCTGCCAGGATGTCTTCAAAATCATTGACGGATGTGGAGTGGATGCCAGTGATGCCTAGCCCCAGAGCGCTAAACCAGTCAAGTCCAAGTAGGCTGGGCAGAGGGTCTCTCACAATGATTAGGGGTAGCTTGCCTGTGAAGGTTCTGTGTTCCACTAAGAGGCTGGCGCCCCCTAGGATAGGGATGTCGTTGCCTTGGTAGTCTCTGAGGTGGACTCGGCTTGACAGGAGATCGCTTTTGCGCGTTTTTGGAGCAAGCAGCTTCAAGGTGGCCCAGGAGATTAGGGATTTGGAAGACCCTGTCTCCAGCTCCATCCGGCAAGGAGTTCCTTCAATGGTTACTGTGAGGAAAAAATTTTTGGTTGCTGCTTGATTGTCTTGACAGGCCAACCTCGCAGGGGTGTTGTTGGCCCTAGAAATGGCAAAACAGTCACCGCCCATCTTCAGCCCTCTCTGGGATGATCAGCCAGAGGACTTAAATGGTGTGCCAGGGAGGTTAGCCTGGCAGACTCGTGCCAGGTGTCCTTTTTTCCCACAATTACGGCAAATGGCAGTCTTAAAGCAACAAGCTGCTCGAGGGTGCAATTCTCCGTACCCTTGACAGGGAGACCCAGCGAAGCCTTTGTTTCGGTTTTTTCCCTGTCCTTTGACAGTTTTGAGGTGGCTAACTTCGTCGTCCTCTTCTTCAGTTGCCTCAGGGTCTAGTTCTGAGTAGACGGTGCTGGGCTTGTGGATAGGAGGGCTGGTTTGTGATTTTCAGATCTCTACAGTGGATTTGCTTGATAACTCGCAAGCCTGTGCCTCTTCGATGGCAGTTGCGAGGGTGATTTCTTTTTTCTCAAGTAAATGACGCTGCACTCTCAGGTGCCTCACACCGCATACGAATTGCTCCAGCAGGGAGTCTTCTAGGTCGGTAAATTTGCAATTTAGAGCAGCAGTTCTGAGGGAGGCAATGTAATGATTAATGGGCTCTCCCTCCGCTTGCAAAATTTGCCTAAAAGTGTACCTGCGGGTGATGCGCGAGGGGGTGCATCCCGTAGTGTTTTTTTAGTTTTTCCTTCAGGACCTCCCAGGGCACCGATTGTACTGGATTTTACTGGAACCAGGGCTAGCAGGGCCATGGTGACAGAGAACATCTCAGGACCACAGGCATTCAAGAAGTGTGCCCTTTTCCTCTGCTGGACAGCCCCGTGTAGTCATTTGCCTCCAAGAAACATTCGAACCAGGCCTCATACGATTTCCAGGTTTCGGTAGCCTGGTTGAATGGGGCAAATGTTGGAGGTGCCATCCTTAGACGGATGGGCTCTGTTTCTGAGGAGATTTTCTCTCACACGATGTCTCGTCGTGTAGTGACTCAGCTGAGCGCTTCGGCTTAGCACTAGTGACTTCAGCTGTTGACCACCAGCCTCTGTCATCAGTATCCCATCCTCGTCACCAGTGCTCTGTATAGCAACCGGTGGTCAATAACTGAGGCAAGGCTCGGTAAGTCAAACAGGAACATTTATTGCTAACAAAACTGGTTGAGAGAAACAGAGCAAAGAGCTAGGTGGTTGACAGCTATTTATACCATAGCTGTCAAACCAACAACCAATAGGGATTAAACATTCTCCTGCTGGCCGGAGGGTGCGGCCTTTTTATAGATTGGTATAATAATTGCTAATCCCCAATCTCTTGGCATACGGCCCGTTTTATCTATAAATGTAAACAGTGATGCTAAAAGTGGGGCCCACAAACTGGTGTTCTTTTTTATTATTTCTGGAAGGACATTATCAGCACCAGGTGCCTTATTAGTCTTGAGGGCTTCGATCAGCCGGGATACCTCTTCTGGTGTTACAGGGGGCCAGTAAGCAGTTTGGTCCAAACTAATTTGGCTCTCCTTACTTACATAGTTGGGGTCTGTATATAGGTCTCTAAAATATTCTTCCCAGGCCTGAATCAGTACCTGATTAGTTGGGGGTAGGGGGGATTTCCCCAATCCTCTGGTGATCTACCAAAAGAGGGATGTATTTTTTGTCCTGACAGATGTAATTAATCTCTGCCAAGACTCCTTCAAAGCTGCACTTTTCTTTTCTTTTAGGAGAGTCTTATATTGTGCTTCTGGTACATTCTCATCATAATGGATCTTAAATTGATTAAATAATGCTTGATCATTTGGGCCCATCCTAGCATTTAAGTCCCCCCCAATAATTATTGCTGCTGAAGGGTAATTATCTAAGCAGCTCAGGATAAAATCTTCTATGCCGTCCCAAATCTTGTTGATCAAATTATTCTTATTGATTGGGGGAATGTAGATATTAAAGAGCAAAATCTCCACCTGTTTAAATAAGAGTAAGGTAGTCAGATTACAAGATTTTTGCTAAAATACTAGCAAATAGACTAATGACATTTATGCAACAAATCATTCATCATGACCAAACTGGCTTTATAAGTGGTAGACAAATGAAAAGTAATGTAAGGCAAATTGTTAACCTATTAGAGTATCTGGGGAAGAACAACCAAGTCCCTGCAGTGCTAATATTTATGGGGGTCTCGCTTAACAACCACTTTTCTCAATGTCCAATTGTGGTCATAAATTGAGGATTACCCATAGTACCACTTCTATCATCTCTCATGAGGGATAATTCTAGTAGGGAGATGGTCAGGTGGGCCCTTGGGAAGCAACCCTTTTATCTTTATTTATAAACATTGGGATATTATTATTGTGATATGGGTTGGGATATGTGGTGAATGCTCTTCCTATTGGTCCAGAAACTGATCAGTGAGGAGAAAAGGAAAGTCATTCTCCCTTTTTTAGACATTGCAGTCTAAGGAAATCCATGGAAAAGTGAAGGTGAGCTCTGAAACTGGAAGTCTTTCTTCTTCATGTGAGTTAAAATAAAATCACTCTTCATGAAAGAAAGCATTGAGCTGGCATATATTGAGAAGAACTGCTGGAGAGAAGTAGGGGATGTTAATCACAATTTTTCTCCAAACTCATTCCTGGTTCTTCGTTCCTTTTCCATTTTCTCCTAAATTTCAAAACAGGAATTTTTTTATTTTTTTTATTTCAATTCGTTCAGTAATTCATGATCTTTACCATATGTTTCTCATTATCACAAGTAACAGTCTTCTTTAGCCCTGGCCATAAACAGATGCGCCCATAAACCCTAGTATCCATCAGCTTTTTGGTCAATCAAGACCTTGACATAATTCTTTGTGGCAGGACACGAGTGTTAGGGCTCCCTGCTAATCATAGAACATAAAACCCGCCACTTTGGACACATTTTAGCCAGCATGCCACAAACACATCCAAAGGTCAGTTTTGCTGCATATAGGATTTAAAAATAGATCCTCCTTAAATCTCCAATTTAAAGTCTACTTTGCAAGCCACTCTTCTACTGTCTGCAACTCAATACAGATAATCCTGGAACGATGACAGCAATTCAGCCTGGAATTTCTGTTACTGAGCGATGGTTATGAAGCACAACTGAATTGCTTAGTGATGGGAATCCCTGCATTTCCAACTGCCATTGTTAACTGAACTAAGTGGTTGTTAGACAAGGACTTCCTCACAATTTCCTATGGCTTCCCACAACCAAAGCCAGGGGAGAAGCCAACAGGAAGTTGCCATCCCAGGAGGCTTCCAAGCAGCCAGCAGGTTGGCAAATAGCTGCTGCCGGGTGAGGGATGACATGCAGGGGTATATAAGTGGCTGGAGCAGCACAGTGCAAGCACAGAATGACTTGGAATGATTGCTTTCAGATGGGGAGAGACTGAGGGTGTGCATGGGATTGTAGGGTGCACAAGGGTGCAAGGGAGGGGGAGTCAAGGCTTGGGAAGGAGTGTGGTGTTGTGCAGAGGGGCAAGTGGAGAGATTTACCCCAGAAAATCCCTGCTGGCTTCCCATTATCTTTATGGAGGAAACAGCAAGAAAGATTGCAAAGGGGAAGCACGTAATCACAGCCACTGAACTATAGTAAGTGTTAGATCATGCCAAGCACCCATAGCAGGATCATGTAATTGTGGGACTGCTCAGATGGTTGGAACTCCAAGAATCGGTTACAACCACCATTTGTTTACTATCATTTTAACTTGAAATGCTCCTGGAATGAATGGTCATAAATTAAAGACTATTTATATACGTAACATATTCAGGATGCCTATATTTTGCTTTAGTTTGTTTAATAAGGCTTTATATAAGCAGAAATCTCGAGTCTAGATTTAATCATGCTCATAATCACTGTAACTATATTGATAGCCTTTCCCCCCCCATTATAAATAATAACCCTAAAATTTATTACAAATAAGCAACATGCTGTCCTCCAGTTTTTGTGAAGAACAACTCTCACAATCTCCTGACACTGGAAATTTGGAGGCCACTGTAACATCTGTTCATGTATGTAGATCATAGACATACATTAAATGTCCTTGATATCTTGTCTTTATACTCTTCAGGAGAATAAGAAGTCAACAGATAGCTATTTCCATAATGATAACCTTATAGGTCTTGTGGATAACCTATTTATTGCTGGCATGGATACAACTTCAAACACTTTGTACTGGACCTTACTCCTAATGATGAAGTATCCAGACGTTCAGAGTAAGCTGTTTTTATTTGACTGATTTTCAATAAAAGTATATAATTACCTGCCAAAATAACATGGGGACGGGAGAATAAGAAGCAAGAATTAGTTGCCTCATCTATTTATATTTGAAGGAATTAATGTGACGTGAGAGTGATTATAACCATGATGGCAAACCAGTGGCACTCAGCACCCATTGTGGGCATGCAAGCCGTCGCCCCAGTGCAGCTCTGCCATGCATGTGCGCATGCCTCCCACTGGTCAGCTGGTATATCAAATCTCTGCCGTGCATGTGTGGGGGGTGTGGCGTATGGGGGCAGGATGCATGGGCATGCGTGGGGAGGCAGGGGGCATGGGGAGCATGTTGCATGCATGTGGGGGTGGGGTACATGGGGGGCAGGGTGTGTAAGGGCGTGGGCATGCACACATTGCATTTGGGGGTTTGAACACACGTATGCACATGCGCATTCACATGCGCTTTCGGGACTCAGACCAGAAAAAGTTGCCCATCACTGGATTATAAAATCTCAACATATGAAGGGTTTATACATATACTTTCAGAGATTACTTTCACAGTCACAGAATGTGTGTTACGCACCTATCACCTCTCATTGCTGCTGAATATGAGCTAAGACTGAAGAGAGTTTTCTGCTAAGAATGATACATTCCAAGCACAATACTCCCTTAATTGATTTCTTATATCTCACTAATCATTTCATAATCTCTATACCTTAAAATATAAATAATCTGTGATTAATCAACCTTTTTCTGCATGGGCATAATCATAGAATAATACATTTGGTGAATAAAAGGGGGAAAAGTACCAAGAGAAAAATTACAAGCATAGATCACAAATGATTATCTTCAGATCTGTACTATAAATGTACTTTGGAATTTTTGCATAAACTCCAATTTAAAGCAAAATTGAAATTATGGAATCATCTTGATGTGATCCTATTTTCCCAGGGAGAGTCCAAGGAGAAATTGCAAAAGAGATTGGGGTTCGTCAGCCAAGGACAGAAGACCGATTCAAAATGCCTTACACCAATGCAGTAATTCATGAAGTTCAAAGGTTTGCTGATATTGTTCCAACCAATTTGCCCCATGCAACCACCAAGGACATAACTTTCAAAGGCTTCTTCATTCCCAAGGTGATTGCTGTGAAATAATTCCATTGTTAATGTTCCAATCTTACTTTGTACAGTATAAACAATTTATGACCCTAATTGAGCCCACAATTTTAATCATAAGTCATGATGGACATAAAGTGCATCACCATGTGACCACGCCCAATTTTATGAACTTTTTTCTGGCATTCATTAAGCAAACATTGGGGTCATAAAATGAATGCTGTGGTCATTAAGTGGGCCCAGTATTCACTGTAGCACTTTTTGGCCAGAAACTGAAAGTAAATGCCAGTTTCTTGCAAAAACATAAATTGCAGTCATATGATCATGGGAGGCTGCAAACAACCATAAATGTGGGCTGGTTGCTAAGTACCCAAAATATGGCTACGTGACCATTCTGGGTGGGAAGTCCAGGACATTGGAACTTCTAATCTATTGTTTTTCAGGGTCTGTTGTAAATGCAACTAGTTGCTAACTGATCAGTAGCAAAAAAGTTGAGCATTTATTTTATTTAGTTAGTTAGTTGGTTTGTCAAACATGTACGATATAACAGGTATAAATATAAACATGGACATGAGCACAGGTAATGCGTACAAATAAATGGGACAGTGGGACAGGGATGATAGGCACGCTTAGTGCACTTATGCATGCCCCCTTACGGACCTCTTAGGAATAGGGTGAGGTCCATGGTAGACAGTAATTTCCTTGTAAATAAAATGCAGTTTTAAATCCTGTTGAACCCTGACTGTAGCTGATAATCTATTCTTTAAACGTTTTTGAACTAGTATGTTTCTCCATACTATTAATACTATAGTATATTTAAGTCTATAATACTATAATACGGGGTGTTTTAATTTTTTTGAGCTGCAGGAGGCTGCAAGCGTGGTCACCTCATGGCTGCTGGGCCTCTTAATCGTGGTCCGTGGATCAGCTGATCCAGCAAGGGCTGGGAGTTCTGTCTCTCTGGGAGCCTGGAGATGTTTCTGGTGTACTCTTGCTAGCCCCAGCCCTTCCCATGGCACCAGGCAACCTCGCAGCCAAGGGCCCCTCTCAACACAGTTCAACTTGTGGCTATGGAGCAGACAGGGAGCACAGTTTGCACTCCGCCAGGCCTGGATCTCGGGTGTTGCTCAGGCTGCTGCTACAATGAGGCAGGAAGCCAGGCACCCTATTAGAATCGGCTCCTCTACCCAGCTGCTGGGCCTGTTGCACCTGCTGCTGCTGCCCTTGCAGAGGATTTTTGCTCGCAACAGCTCTCCTGGGATGCTCCTGCCTGGCCTGAAGCAACTCAGCCCAGATCTAAAACCTCTGGTGCACATCCCCCACCACCGACCTGCCAGGACCCCCTTCACCAGCGGTTGTGCTGCCCTGAGCACCTGTCCTGGAGGAGGGAGGGGGAGATCAGCCCTTCTTCCTTTGCACCCCAAAACCACCTTCCCTGGCTCCCAAGCCCCCAGCCTGCACTCCTCTCACTGGAGCAAGACACGCAACTCAATCTTACCCATGGAGGCCTCCCAGTACAATGCTCTGACGTAGCTTTGGAGCAAATGTCCCCCTTGCAGGATTGGAAGGCTAGAGGCTTTGGATGTGCGTCTGAAAGGTTAAAGGTTAAATGCTACTGTTAAAGGTAGTATTTAGCTTCCAGCTGCCTGCGAGTTCAATTCTCACCAGGCTCAAGGTTGACTCAGCCTTCCATCCTTTCTAAGGTGGGTAAAATGAGGACCCAGTTTGTGGGGGCAATAAGCTGACTTTGTATAAAATATACAAAAGTATGAAGGCTATTGCTTAACGCATTGTAAGCCGCCCTGAGTCTCCAGAGAAGGGCAGCATATAAATCAATTTTTTTTTAAAAAAAAGGTTCCCCTTTAAAAGGAGGATCAGAAGGACCACCCCCCCCGATCACTTTGTGAAAGAGTTTTCCCTCTCAATTCACCCTGCCTGCTTCCGATCTTTCTCCCTCTCCCACATCTCAAGCAAAATCAAATTGATGGGGGGGGGGATTTTACTGTGAGTACAGGCTGGAGATGCGGGGGGAGGATTTTCCTGCCAATCCTTCTCAAAAGGAGCCTTGCAGACGCACATCCAAACTGCTCTCTGTGTGGCTTCGAAGCCTCTACTCTTGCATTCCTGCACAAGGTAGGCAAAGGTTTGCTTTCTCCCTTTCCTGCATCTCAAGTAAAATCAAACCATGATGGGGGGAGGGGGGGTTTCCTGTGAGTACAGTGATAAAAGTTAACATTTCAGAAATGTTACCCCATGGAGGCCTCCCAGTGCAATGCTCTGCCGTAACTTGGGAGCAAATGTCCCCCTTGGAGGATTTCGAGATTACAGGCTTTAAAGACAGCGGCAGTAGGTGCAGCAGGCCTAGCAGCCGGATAGAGGAGCTGATTCTGATGGGCCGCATGGCTTTCTGCCTCATCGTAACAGCAGCCTGAACAACATCCATGATCCAGGCCTGGCGGAGCACAAACCGTGTTCGCCGCCTGCTCCATAGTGTGTATATTAGCCCACCCACCCGCAAATTAGGCTTGGGCTTATTTTCAGGTGGGTTGTATTTTCGGGGAAACACGATATGTTTAAGTATATTTATTATACAGTACTTAATACTATACTGTTACATATAGTAATTATGTGAAAGTGCCATTTTTCTTCTTAAAAATAATTTCTTGTGGTATCAAACATAAAGGATTTATATTCCTTGCAACCATGTGGTTGTTAGCTCTCTTTGTGAGAGTCGTTCCATTCTCCATCATTCAATCAGAACTGAAGCGGTTTCTTGGATGAGAAGTGAAACGTCTTCTAGCAAAACAAGCAAGTCCAGTTGCTTTTCAAAAGAAAGCACCTATGGGCAGGGGTGAAATGCACCCGGTTCGGACTGGATCGCCTGATCCGGTAGTGATGGCAGCGGGTAGTTCAGAGAACCGGTAGCAAAAATCCCTGCGCCCTCCCCCCCACCATGCCCAGCTGAGCTGCACGATCATCAGTTTTTTTTGTTTTTTTTTTTACTTTTAAAAGCATTTTTTCTACAACCTCTTCCGATGAAAAAATGCTTTCGGTATTTCAAACTATACTGATGTTGTTAAGTGTTTTACCTTTAAAACAAAATTTCATTGTAATAATTTCTACAACAATGCCTTACAAGACCTGTGCTGTGTTATTTTGATCTGACAGGGAAAAAACTCATAATAAGCTATTTTCTCACCTTTTAAATAGCTTTATTTTGACATGGAAGCAAAATCAGACAACCTGATTTCATATTACATTATATTCATTATATTTATTTTATTTGAATTCCACCTTTATTATTTTTACAAATAACTCAAGGAGGAGAACATATCCAATACACTATCCTACCATTATTTTCCCAAAGCTCTTTGGGCTAAGAAGAGAGACTGGTTCCTGGTTCTAAGAGACTGGTTCTAAGAAGAGACACAGTTTCCTAGTGATCAACCCAAAGTCACCCAGCTGGATTTCATTGCTAAAGTGGGACCTGAACTCACAATCTCCTGTTTTCTAGGCTGGTGTCTTAACCACTAGACCAAACTATCTATTCTTTAAGTTTCATGTGTTGCCTAAAAGATGAATAGCAGTAATCTATAGAAACATAAAATATAGGTTCTGATAGGGAAGAACAGTGAGAAATCATGAAAAGCAAAGTGCTTTGTATCATATTACTTAATTTTTCTTTTGGGGCCATTGGTTTCCTTTGGCTTTTACTATGTTTTCTCCTTTCTGTTTCTGTTTATAAATTTTTGTTTCTTTTACTTTGAGTATTTTAATTACTTTTAAAAAAAGCAGTCTCATAATTTTTTTTGCAATAGCTCTAATTGTAAATTCATATATTTGCTTTATAAAACTAGTTATCATTTCTATTATTTCTTCAAAAGCCAATAAAATAATATTTTACATCAGGAAATTCCATGGGGCCTCCAGCAACAAATCAGGGTGGGGGTGGGGGGGCTCTTGCCGAAACCAATGACAGAGCTGAATGTAGCATGACCTAACATCTCTTTGCCCAACACCTCCGGAGGAAATCCCACAAGGCAAGCCTCATTAAATGGGATCAATGTCATCCATTCTGAACAAGACCCCCCCACCCCCCAGGAGCTGATGCAGGACTTATATGAGACAAGCAGATTTCACCCCTGGCCAAATTGAGGTTAGCCCGTATGCAATCCAAGCTATTAATATTTTGAAATGACACACAATGAGCCCTGGGACTCCTACTAATGAAGTTTACACCCTGGTCATTCCCACCATGAATCTTTGTTAACTCAAATTAGGGAAGGCACAAATCTTTTGTTTCAAGTTTTTTTATTTTTTATCAAAATATCAAATCAATGTGTGAACAGTGTGGCACCTGAGTGTCATGCATTCTAATACAAATAAAACTAATCAAGTTAATCTTAATCCTTACATTCAATCCGCTTATATGTTGCTAATAATAATGCATACTTATATTAATTCATAGTATATCATTATTCAATTATTCCACATTTTCTCTTATTACTTTCATTTTATGATGTAAAAAGTATATACTAATATTCCCCCTTTTCTTGTTTCTATCACTTATTCTAGCTTTTGATCATATCACCCTTTATTAAGAAACTTTTCCTTTCTTTCTTGTCTAACTTCTAATCACGTCACCTACTTAAAAAAGAAAAAAGGAAGAGAGCAAGAGAAAAGAAAAAGTAACTCAGAATAACAACAGAAAAAAATCATCCATCATCTCTTGCCCACTTCAATACTTTATTTACTATGCTTTACAAGAAAAATAGGAAAGAGTAAATCAAGAGAACAATATAAAAATTTTAAAAAATCATCTATCCATCATCCCTTACCCGTTTCAATACTTTAATTGCTATGCTTTTTTTTAATTGCCTCCCAAATTCCTTTCTTAAATCTTTACCTACTTCTTGGATGTTTAATCTACGTATTCCTCCCACCTCTACTCTCTTCCACTGCCTAATTTCTAACATTTCTACCCAGGCCCCTATCTTGCTTTCAAACCTATCTTCCCCCTCTAATATATTCTCCCCCTGGTTTAATTCATCATCCATTATTATTTCCACTGTTACCTCCTCTTTGTCTTCCTCCTTCTTCAAAGAAGCAAACAAAAAAAACCAACGTTCCTATTTATATATTTCCCTTTTTTTAAAGTATCTTTATTTAGTCAAATTGGCTTTCCAGCTTCGTCACTGAGCAAAACCCACTTTTACATAATTTCTTTGCTCAAATCTTCTTCTTACCAGCTGGGACAGGCATCTGCCACTTATCCCTTGCCATGAGTAAATCTCCTAAGGGGCTTCCTGTCACAACCCTTGAGCTACAACTTCCCATGTTCCCCTTCTGAGGTGAGGTTCACTTTGGTTTAGCCAGGTCTAAAAAAATCCATCTAGCAGTTTTTGGACAAAAAGAAAAAGGATCAGGGAAGGCTCTGGTTCCCTCACAGAGTACGGGCACCTCCTTTCCAGGGAATTTACAACTAGAAGTTTTCAGACCAAAAAGGGGTCTGGGAAGACCTGCTTCCCCCTAAGCAGTGAGTACGGGCACCTCCTAAAATTCTGCCTAGCAGTTTTCAGACCCTCAGGGGTCTGGTAGGACCTTCTGCTTTTCCTAAGCAGTGAGTATGGACACCTCCTAACACAGGGCTTTGCTCAGTGACTTCCCAGATGGTTGCCCAAGTTCAACTCCCTCATTCACTTTTCCATTCCTTTTTCACACAGCCTCTCTCTTTTCCCTAACAGAAGGTGCAGTCAGAAGTAGGGGGATGTAGGTTCTGGTTTCAGTTTAGCTCAGTTTAGTTTTTAAAATCTTAAATCTATGTAGTTTTAACATTTTAATATTTCAATTATTTTTTAGGCATTTTAAACTATTTTTTAACAGGATTTAATCACCCTTGCCTCTTTTTTTAAATTTTTAAATGATGTTTTTTAGAGATTAACATGGAGGAGCAGCAACAGCGGGAATGTTTTCCTTCTGTGGATTTAACCAATGAACCAGGACTGATAAGATTGTTTGGACCTTTTACTTTTTCAGTATAAGTATTTTTTAATAGACCTGTGATAGTCAGACAACAAATTGTAACAGGCAAACCTCTCTCGGAGACAACATGGTTGCAACAATGCCAAGACAACCTAAGATAAAATATTTTTTTCCAGATAACGGACACTGCAAGTAAGACTCCTTTTGTCTTTTCTTCTCCCCCACACTCCAAACAAACTTAGCCACTTACTGGATTGGGAAGAGGACAATTGCTTCTCTGTGGAGGAGGGAATTCCAGCTACAGTAGGAGCTGGGTGTTGAGCCAAGCAACCTGCTCGACACTCGCTACCGCAACATGCCACCAGCGGGAGATATATACTTACACGGTGGTGGTGGCACTGGGTGTAGGCGGTCGCGTGCGGGGTGAGGGGTGGTGGCATCGGGTTACGCCGGGTTAAGGAACTTTTCAAAGGACGACCGGAACGTACTGTGCGGTCGCACTCTGCTGACGCTGGAGGAGCCGTCCACCGGAAAGAAGGGGCGTGTTGAGACACATGGGCGTGGTATTTGACTATGTAATGAACGGGCGTGGTATTTGACTATGTAATGAATGGGTGTGCTATATAAATGCTCCGTTCCAGGAGTCTGTAGCGCCGACTTCATTCGTTCCTGCGAATCACAGCGTGTAACCGGAGCAGACACAAATAAACCAGCGTGCCGCTGAGAGCTGACAGGGCTGTTGCTGTGTTTGTTTGCTGTTCCGCCCGGCATATCTGAGACTGGGTGGGGGGACAAGAATAATATTAGGAACAATTTTAAAGGAGGCTTGGATTTGGTCGCCAAGAATTGTCTGCTAACAGCACAAACAGCCATATTTGACCAATTCCTGGAAGCAAATGGAGGGATTAATGAGCTAAAGTCTCTAATGGGAAAACGTATCAATAAGTTAAATGAAGACGTAAACAGCAAAGCTCATATTCCAAAACTTATCCATGATGTTTGGCCAGCCAGTGTGGACTGTGGGTCTCAGGGCAGAGAGGATGCAGTGGAGAGGCTGGTCTTGAAGAGACACAAGATCTTACTCCAAGTTGCTAACATCCCTCTGAACAGGGGCAGGTGGCATAACAGGAGAGAGGTTTTGCTCTCTCAATCCCAACTCTTATGCTGTAAGGTATAGTCTAATGAGCTAACAGAGATTTCTTGGTTACGCGACAGTCAAGGCTGCAAAAGAATATTGCTAACCTTTGGGCAGATTGTTCTGCCATCAATGTTATTCAGGCTTGAGACATCACTAAAGAAACTTTGTATTTGGCCAAGACAGGTATTTCACACCACCCAAATTCAGTCCCTGTTAAAGTCTGGACAGAGAGCCAAGACAGTGAGGTAGGTCGACATCAGCCTTGGGAACTCGAAAATACTAACAGTTAAAGCAATGAAAATACTAATGTGTTCAGCTGCCCAGAAAAAAGAAAAGTATAATCTGGAGTATAAGGAGAATTAAGATTGCTACAAGAATGAATCAATAGAAGTCTCAGTTTCATGTATGTCCATTTCCCATGTCCAGGTGAGAGGAAATTAAAGACTTCCTTGTAATTTTCTCAATTGGTAAGGAAGGGCAAATAGATGACAATATGTTATTCGGACCTATTAATGAATATAATTTCAATGGGCCACCATGTCTTAGAACAGAAGCTTAAATTTCCAGCTCTAAGAGTAGGGAGGCTTAAAAGTTCATGTGAGCTCATTCAGACAGCAACAGACCATATATTTCCAATTGGTTACAGGTAGTCCTTGTTTAGCAAGCACAATTGGGACTGGCAGCTTGGTTGTTAAATGAAGCAATTGCTAAGTGAAATATAATTTTACTTCAGCTCAGAAGATCATAAATGCAAGGATTGGTTGCAAAGTTACTTTTTCATCACCATTGCAACTATAAATGGTCATTAAACAAGGCAATTGGACTATCTGTAATGATTATTACAGTAATCAATCAGGAAAAGGAAGCAACTAAAATCTGGCTAAGAACAGAGAGTAAATTACTGAATGATTTTTACTCTACCCTTTCTTGAAGACACCACTATTAGTTGGCTTCACAGAAGCCAAACAAAACGTTGTATGATTAAATGTGATATATGAACCACTGTGTTGATTTGCAGATCTGCCCTTGCATACTAATAAAATTAAACTCCTAGTTTATCAATGTAGAAAATTATACTTGCAAATTCAATTTCTCCATCAATTAGGAAACCAGTTGTCTTATCTGAGTTGCTTCACAAGTTAACCGGTAAGCAGAAAACCTTATTTTCCTCTTCTCTCACATTAATTACTGTTTTTAAATAAATTATGACTCCTCCCAGGAAAGGACGTAAGGGGGGTGGGAAGTCCTGTACCTTCTTGGGCATGGGAAGATAATCAGCTGGTAACTAAAGCTGCTTACGTGACCATGGGTGCTCTGATTGAAATTTCAGTGCCAGTCATTCAAGGTAATCAGGCTAAAGCCATCTGCATTTGTAATTACAAAAGCTGCCAGTCCCAATTGTGGTTGCTAAACAAGGACTACCTGTAACCAATTGTCCAAACTGCTGTTTCTGCTGTCAGCAAAACCTGGTAGGATCCTTTCCAGACTGGGCTATGTTTTTCCTCCTGAGAGCTTTTTATCAGGACCCAATCACCAGGCTGGTACTTATGGACAGCAAATTCAAGAGGTGGGGTTTAAGCTAGCAATTCTTTGTTCCTGAGGTAAGACAAAGAAGAGGATAGCCCAAGTATTCAGTTCTTTACAAACATGTCCTTAGTTTCATATTGTGAAATCTCCTCCATTCTGCCCACATATAGCAATCCAAACATCATTTCATAAGGTGAAATACCGGTATCTCTTTTTCGGGGGGGCGGGTCAAATTCTGAGCAAGACCCAGGGTAAACATTTGGTCCATGGCAAAGATTCATTTGCATTCCATGGAACATGATATTCCCACTGAATTCCCACTGCCTCCATGATTGATTGAAGCATTTTTGTAGTAAAATGAGTCCCTTAGTCACTATCTACGGCTTCTGTTATTCCACATCTAGACATTATCTGTTCCAATATAATTTTGGTGACTAGTACTACAGTGGTTCTCATGGCTGAATAAACTTCAACCCATGCAGTCAAGTGATCCACTTCTCACCAATAAATATTTAAGTCTCCCCACTTGAGGTAATTCAGTAAAATCAACTTGAATGCATTGAAATGGTCTCATGCTAAATGTCGCCCTTTCCCTTTCTTTATGTTGTAGAACTTGTTTATTAACTCTTTTACATACCATACATTTGTCACATATTTGTTTAGTTACTGTATACAATCCACATAGTGGTTTCTACAGATTCGCCCCGGTTCAGGCAAACTGGTAGTGGCAGTGGCTCTGCCCACCCACCCAGATGTCATCACGGACACTCTGTGCATGCACAGAAGTGCCATGCGCGAGCGAAGTGAGCGCAAACATGCACTCACAGTTCTGAACCAGTAGCAAAGGTAAGTGGAACCCACTACTGTGTCCACAGCATTCATAAGCTTCCAAAAACAAATCACATAATGCCTTAGTCCCTCAATGACTACCCTGATGTAGTACTTCCAAAATTTCCCTAGTTATCAATTTATTCAGCATTTGCCTTCCATCAGGTAACACCCATTTACCTCAGTGGTGAAATCTAAAATTTGTTACTACCGGTTCTGTGGGTGTGGCTTGGTGGGGGGGGTGACTGAGTGGGTGTGGTCAATTTTATTTTATTTTTTTACTTTTAAAACCATTTTTTTACAACCTCTTCGGCGAAGAGGTTGTTAAAAAATGCTTTCAAAAGGCTCTGACGATCACAGCTGAGCCGTGTGATCATCAGAGGCTTTTTTTTTTAATTTTAAAAGCATTTTTTCGGCCGAAGAGGTTGTAGAAAAAATGCTTTTAAAAATAAATAAAAAAGCCTCTGATGATTGTGTGGCTCAGCTGGGCATGGGTGGAGCAGGGATTTTTGCTACCAGTTCTCTGAACCACCTGCCTCCATCACTACTGGATCGGGCAATCCAGTCCGAACCAGGAGCATTTCATCCCTGATTTACCCCCTTCAATTTCTATGGTTCCCACTTTCTGTAACTTCTTCTTCTCATCTATAAATTTAATATTAAACATTCAGTTCCTTCTGCCGCTGCCCTCTTGGCTTCCAAGTCAGCTAAATTATTGCCTCGAGCTTCAAAGGAATTTAGCAATCTCGTCAGACAACATTAAATTGTCCAATGCTTGTGTAATCAGTTCCCCATGAACTAAATCCTTCCCTTTGCTATTAATGAACCCTCATTCTTCCCCAATTTTCCCCCAAAGTGTGCACTACTCCAAAAGCATACTTTAAATTTGTGTGTGTAATCAGGCAACCCTCGATAGATAGCATCAAACATTTTAGACAAAACTACCACTAGCTCTCTCTTTATGTCTTTAGTCAGAACAGCATAATTATCTATCCATAGCCCATAATATCCAGTCAATCCTAGAAATTTCCTCAACTGCTTCTTCGTTTTAGGCAAGGATTGAGTTACTATTCTCTCAATTCTTTCAGGTGTTATTTTTCTACTTCTTTCACTAATCAAATGTCCTAAGTATTTTATCTCTCTTTCTACATATTCTACATATTTCTTTTTAGACACCCAGATCCTTTTTTTCCCTAGAAAATGTAATAATTCATATCTATAACAATTTCTGAAAGGGCAGCAACTTATGCTGCTAAAAAAGGTACCATAGGATGGAGTAACTTGACTCCTAAATATTCAAACTCAAGACACAGAGACATAAAGGAGGAAGTAAAAAGAGCAACTTCAAAAAGAAACAAATGATCTTAATGAGGTATCCCCCCTTTTTGCCATAATATGTATGGGTGACACACACATTTTTACTGGCAAAAAGTTAAAAATAGATGCAAAGGGAAAGACATTGATAGAGGCATCAGGAAAGTATTCCTTCAGTGGCTCCCAAATGGAGAGCTGTCAACCCATGAAGGTCTAGCAGCCAGCGCAAAAGTTCTGAAAAGAAATTTACAATATCCAATTTTCTATGCCAATTATTTGGCATAGAAAAAATAATTTGATGTTTCATGTCACTTTCTGAGAGCTTCCAGTCAGGTTTAAAGCAAGCACAAGCTCCAAAATTTTTCACAGCCATGGTTTTGCTTTAGTAAATAACTACTGGCTGCCCATTTCCAAGGGTTGCTTCCTGAACCTGTTTTAGCTCTTAAGGTGCATCCAGGGTTTGTGAGGCCAAATTGAGGTTAGCCAGTGTGCAATCCAGGCTATTAATATTTTGGGATTACCCACAATGAGCCTGGGACTCCTATTAATGAGACTACCAGTGCAACATACTCGGCCTTACTGGGCAATTAGGCAGCATCATTTGTGAGTCACAATCAGGGCCTAGGGTTTGAAGATATCTTTTCTGCTACCTCTTCAGTGTTGGTATTGCCTGAGGGGGCATGCCCCCTCCCCCATGGAATTGGCAGGGAGTTATGATTGCTTGGGCTTTAGTGGCACAGAGCAAAAACCAATCTAGGAGAAGCTTTATGTGGAAGTGGGTGAAGGGGATAGTCTCAGTCTGATTCTGAATGAAGTCTGTGTGTGTGTGTGTGTGTGTGTGTGTGTGTGTGTGTGTGTGTTTGTAGCTATTTCTACAAGACAGGCAATACAAACATCCTGGCAAATTTCCTTCCCACCAGACAAATAGGAGGAGGCAGCTGTTGAAGTGGCTAGTTAAAAGGGCTGAAAAGTGCTTGACTCAGCTGTTATAGAGGTCTTCTAGAGTGCGGGAAATACCTTGTTGGATCAATTGTTTGGCTATGACCTTGCTAAAAGCACTTTTGAAATGTGCTTTTAGGACTGCCTTGTTCCAATCGAGATTAGCTGAAAGGAACTTGGATTGTTCAAAATATGTTCTCATGGAGTTCTTGCCCTGGTGAAACTGGTGGATGCATTGTTCAGCAATTTCCATCCAAATAGGGTCTCCAAAGTGCTCTCTAAATCTGGTAAAGAAGTTTGGCAAGTTATCTATGATGGGTCATTGCTTTTGATGAATGGAAGCGAATATGACAGCTTAAATTGTGGCTAAATGTACCATTGCCCTGATGCTTTCGTTAATCGATTGCTATCCCGGAGTTTCCAGCATCATATCTACTAGCTTTAACATCAGATGTGGAATGATTGGTTTCTAAATACCGTATATACTCGCGTATAAGCCAAGTTTTTCAGCCCGTTTTTCAGGCTGAAAAACGCCCCCTAGGCTTATACACAGGTCACAAAAAAAATGACTTTTCCCTGCAAGCTAGGAAACAGTGGGAGAACGGGGTTTGCTTACCCCGCCCACTCCCAATCTATTGGGACTGCCTCCTGAGTTCCAGCTGATGGCTAGAGGAAAAAAAAAACCTTTAAATTCTTGCCGCGGGGCTTCAAAGCCCCCCCCCCCACAGCTGATCAGGGTTAAAAGAAAACAAATGAGAAGATCAGTGCCGGCTGCAAAAAGGTGCCTGCTGCAAAGAGCACATTTTTTTTTCTCCTTATGCTGAAACCAAAAGCGAAAGTAAAACAGCTTGTTGGCTTTGCTGTTTGCTAAGGCAAATTTCTTTTCTTTTTCCTCATCAAAAAAGGTTGGTGCAAACAATGGGAAATTTATGGCAAATGGCAAAAGAGGGGAGTTCAAGATTTTAAAACACAAAAGAAAAAAAAGTTCTATTTAAATAGGGAATTGTAATAATTGAGATATTATTAATTGTATATTGTGTTGAAAGCAGAAATGGTTAAGTTGTGGTTTGGAAGAATATTGGGGGAAATTATTTGGTTTACTATTATTGGTAAATATAATTAATTGATTTTTAAGAAATTGGATTGCATGGAAATAATTGGAATATTCATGTTCATATTGATTAATATACAAAAAAGATAGTTATATAACTAATTGATTTATATTAAAATGTTGAATTTGTATTAAACAACTGTAATATTACATAATTAAGCAATGTGAGGATTGATATAAAAATAGATGACAATGAGAAGGGGTATAATATAGAATAGAAGTGAAAAATTGAATTTGATTAGGATCAGAGATGAGGATGAAGGGTAATATTGGTTTTTTAAAAAATAGATGAGGAATAAATATGGCAAAAAGGAAATATAGAAATTGTAAATTTAAGTGAAATGACTAAACACTGTTTAAATTTGTGAACCGGCCAAATATTCTGTTCAAAGAAAATACAGTGTATGTTTGTATGTGTGTTTCTAATTATTGCTATTTATTCATATTTGTTCTCTTTTATTCTTTAAAGTTTAACAATTCATTCTTTATCTTAATATCTTTATATGTGTTTGGGGTTGGTTTTCTTCCCTTTCATCTTTTTTATTGTACAGCAATCTTTCTCCTCAAACCTACCACCTCTTTTCTTTCCTTCTTACTTTCTCTTCCCCCCCCTTCTTCTCCTCCCTACTTCCTCTTCCTTTCTTCTTCTCCTCCTCTCTTCCTCCCTCTCCTTTTATGCACATGGACTCCTTTTATGCACATGGACTACTCAGAGGGCTGAAAAAGTTATTTTTGACTGGTCCTCACACTTGTGACCAATCCTTGAACTTACGACTGTCCTCACATTTTACGTTTTGGCCCTATCTTGTCACCATGGTGAAGAGAAGCAATTGTGAAATGAGTGACACCATTTTTAAGAATGCTACAATGGGCATAAATGATGACCAGTCATAAATGTGAAGACCGGTCAAAAGTGCGAGGACCTGTCAGAAATCACTTTTTTCAGCCCTTTGAGTAGTCCTTTTGTGCACATGGACTACTCAGAGGGCTGAAAAAGTTATTTTTGACTGGTCCTCACACTTGTGACCGGTCCTCGCACTTCTGCCTGTCCTCACACTTATGACCATCCTCACATTTATGCCCGTGCAGCATTCTTAAAACCATGTCACTCATTTCACAACTGCTTCTCTTCACCATGGTGACAAGATAGGGCAAAAACGTAAAATGTGAGGACAGTTGTAAGTTTGAGGACTGGTCACAAGTGCGAGGACCAGTCAAAAATTACTTTTTCAGCCCTCTGAGTAGTCCATGTGCACAAAAGGACTACCCAGAGGGCTGAAAAAAGTGATTTCTGACAGGTCCTCGCACTTTTGACCAGTCTTTTTTTATTTTGAAATTTACCAGTAGCCGCTGCATTTTCCACCCCCTGGCTTATACGCGAGTCAACAAGTTTTCCCAGTTTTGGGGGGTAAAATTGGGGGGGGTCGGCTATATGCGGGTCGGCTTATACATGAGTATATACGGTAATTCAACTCCTGGTTCAGTATCTCAGCTTACGTTGGCAGAACAGTCAAATAAAAATTAAATCTCACACGAAATAATTAATTGCTATACAGTGCAATCAGAGAATATTTTGAAGTTCAGTGGATTATAAGTGAATGAATAAAAGAGTTAATAAAAGTCTTCCCTCACCTATTGAAATATATTAAGAAACTCAATAAAAATCAATTGAATGAATTTTTCTCACAATTTACAATTGTAAATTAGGGTGACTAAACATTTTCAGCCATGAAACAGTCCTTGTTGAAATGAAATTAAAATAATCTGTTTCAACCAAAAAAATTTGGATCTCAACTGCTATTACAAAGTCAAACTAGCAAAAGTGCTCCCTTTTCATTTGTTTTATCTGTAAGATGCCCAGAAAATATTTTGGATAGGCAGACTATTACCTTTAAGCATTCAATCAGATCAGATCAGCTTTAATATAGAAAATAATGTCTACATTCTAGAAATCCAAGCCAATGGTGGGTTGCTACTGGTTCACCCTGGTTTGCCCAAACTGGTAGCGGCGGTGGCAGGCTCCTCCTACCCACCCAGTAGCAAAGGTAAGTGAAACCCAGCACTGATCCAAGCAAAACCAACCCTGTTAATTGATCTCATTTAGAATATTTTCTGGAGCTTACTGAAGAAACAGGTAAGGTGGATGCAAGGAATTATATTGCTTCTATTTACATGCTTGGAGAATTCTCTAATTAGAATAGAATGGAACGGAACGGAACAGAACAGAACAGAACAGAATTCTTTATTGGCCAAGTGTGATTGGACACACAAGGAATTTGTCTTTGGTGCATATGCTCTCAGTGTACATAAAAAGAAAAGATACATTCGTTAAGAATCATAAGGTACAAGACTTAATGATAGTCATAGGGTACAAATAAGTGGTCAAATCATACTAGGAAACAATCAATATAAATTGTAAGGATACAGCAACAAGTTATAGACATACCTGTTCTGTTCACTGCCCTGAGTCCAGCAGGAGAAGGGCGGTATAAAAATTTAAATAAATACATACATACATACATACATACATACATACATACATACATACAGTCATAAGTGGCAGGAGATGGGTGATAGGAACAATGAGAAAATTAACAGCAATAGTAATGCAGACTTAGTGAATAGTTTGACAGTGTTGAGGGAATTACTTGTTTAGCACAGTGATGGTGTTCAGAAAAAAACTGTTCTTGTGTCTAGTTGTTCTGGTGTGCAGTGCTCTATAGCATCGTTTTGAGGGTAGAAGTTGAAACAATTTATGTTCAGGATCCGAGGGATCTGTAAATATTTTCACAGCCCTCTTTTTGACTTACGCAGTATACAGGTCCTCAAGGGAAGGCAGGTTGGTAGTAATTGTTTTTTCTGCAGTTCTAATTATCTTCTGAAGTCTATGTCTGTTTTGTTGGGTTGCAGAACCAAACCAGACAGTTATAGAGAGGCAGATGACAGACTCAATAATTTCTCTGTAGAACTGTATCAGCAGCTCCTTGGGCAGTTTGAGCTTTCTAAGTTGGCGCAGAAAGAACATTCTTTGTTGTGCTTTTTTGATGATGTTTTTGATGCTAGGTGTCCATTTTAGGTCTTGAGATATGATAGAACCTAGAAATTTGAAGGTCTCTACTGTTGATACTGTGTTGTCCAGTATTGTAAGAGGTGGTAGTATGGGAGAGTTTCTCCTAAAGTCTACCACCATTTTTATGGTTTTGAGTGTGTTCAGTTCCAGATTGTTCCGGTCGCACCACAAGGCTAGTTGTTCAACCTCCTGTCTGTATGCGGATTCATCATTGTCTCAAATGAAACCAATCACTGTTGTATCATCTCCAAACTTCAGTAGTTTAAGGATGGATCATTTGAAGTGCAGTCACTGGTATATAGAGAGGAGAGAAGTGGAGAGATCACACATCCTTGAGGGGGGCTGTGCTAATTGTACAGGTATCTGAAGTGATTCTACTTAGTTTCACCTGCTATTTCCTGTCTATTAGGAAGTTTATGATCCACTTACAAGTGTATTCAGGTATCACTAGTTGATTTAGTTTACTTAGAAGAATGTCTGGAATGATGGTTTTGAATGCTGAACTAAAGTCTACAAAAAGGACCCTTGCATAAGTCTTTGGAGATTCAAGATGTTGTAGGATGTAGTGCAGAGCCATATTAACAGCATCATCTGTCGATTTATTTGCTTGGTATGCAAATTGCACGGGGTATAACAGCAGATCTGTGATGGTTTTCAGGTGGGACATCACTAGCTTTTCAAAGGTTTTCATAACTACAGATGTTAGAGCAACTGGTCTGTAGTCATTCAGTTCCAGTGGTGGGATTCTGCCGGTTCTAGGTGGTTCGGCCGAACCGTTTGTTAAATTGCTGGCTCGCCCCGCCCCTTGCCCCGCCCCTCCGCACCACTGGGCGAGGGGTGGGCGAGCTAGCAATTTAACAAACGGTTCGGTGTTTTTTGGTAATTTTATTGGCCTTGCAGCTGCCGCGGGGCTTCAAAGCACCGCCCTAAAGCTGATCAGTGTCAAAAGAAAACAAATGAGTAGACCCAGTGGTGGGATTCTACTTCAGTAGAACCGGTTGTTAAGGAGTTAAATAGTTAAGCCAGTGGTTGCCAAAGGGGGCGGTACCGCGGGCCGTGGGATGCCTTAGGGGGGCGGGGCAGCAGGGGCGTGCTAGAGGCAAAAGGGGGCGACGGGGGGGCTAAGTGGCAAGGAGGGTAGCCCCCACCCTTTGCCCTGTGCCTCGCAGCAGTTACCTCCTTGCAAGCAAACAGCAGGAAAAAACTCCTTTCAGGTTTAGTTTAGGCTTGAATAGATCTGCCTCCCGACTCTCCCGACTGATTCGCTCTCAGCTGTTTTGTGCAAGCTCTTGCTGCAAAGAGTGATTTTTTTCCCCTAGCTAAAAGGAAACCGAAAGTAAAGCAGGCTCTGCTGCACGCAGGGAGAGAGATTTCTTTTTCTCTTTGCTCACCAAAAAAGGTAGGTGTAAACAATGGGAAATTTAGTTCCAAAGAGGAGAGTTCAAGATTTTAAAACACAAAAGAAAAAATTTATCTATTTAACTAGGGAATTGTAATAATTGAGATACTATTAATTGTATATTGTATTGAAAGCAGAAATGGTTAAGTTGTGGTTTGGAGGAATATATGGGGGAAACTATTTGGTTTATTATTATTGGTAAATATAATTAATGGATTTGTAAGAAATTGGATTGCATGGAAATAATTGGAATATTCATGTTCATATTGATTAATATACAAAAAAGATAGTTATATAACTAATTGATTTATATTAAAATGTTGAATTTGTATTAAACAACTGTATTACATAATTACATAATTAACCAATGTGAGGATGGATATAAAAATAGATGACAATGGGAAGGGGTATAATATAGAATAGAAGGGAAAAATTGAATTTGATTAAGATTAGAGATGAGGATGAAGGGTAATATTGGTTTTTTAAAAAAAATAGATGAGGAATAAATATGGCAAAAAGGAAATATAGAAATTGTAAATTTAATCGAAATGACTAAACACTGTTTAAATTTGTGAACTGGCCAAATAGTCTGTTCAAAGAAAATACATTATATGTTTGTATGTGTGCTTCTAATTATTGCTATTTATTCATATTTGTTCTCCTTTATTCTTTAAAGTTTAACAATTCATTCTTTATCTTAATATTTTTATATTTGTTTGGGTTTGGCTTTCTTCCCTTTCATCTTTTTTATTGTACAGCAATCTTTCTCCTCCAACCTACCACGTCTCTCTTTTCTTTCCTTCTTACTTTCTCTTTCCCCCCCCGTTCTTCTTCTCCTCTCTACTTCCTCTTCCTTTCTTCTCCTCCTCCTCTCTTCCTCCCTCTCTTAACCTCACTCCTACTCCTACTCCTACTCCTTCATCCCTCTCTTGCTGTATCTTTTTGTGCATATGGACTACTCAGAGGGCTGAAAAAGTAATTTTTGACTGGTCCTCGCACTTGTGACCAGTCCTCAAACTTACGACTGTCCTCACATTTTACGTTTTTGCCCTATCTTGTCACCATGCTGAAGAGAAGCAGTTGTGAAACGAGTGACACTGTTGTTAAGAATGCTACAGTGGGCAAAAATGATGACCAGTCATAAGTGTGAAGACCGGTCAAAAATGTGAGGACCAGTCAGAAATCACTTTTTTCAGCCCTCTGGGTAGTCCTTATGTGCATATGGACTACTCAGAGGGCTGAAAAAGTAATTTTTCACTGGTCCTCCCAGTTGTGACGTCCTTGAACTTACGACTGACCTCACATTTTACGTTTTTGCCCTTTCTTGTCACCATGGTGAAGAGAAGTAGTGGTGAAATGACTGACACGGTTGTTAAGAATGCCGCAACAGGCATAAATGTGAGGAAGGTCATGAGTGCGAGGACCGGTCAGAAATGACTTTTTTCAGCCCTCTGAGTAGTCCCTATGCACATAGCCATGCCCACCCGGTCACATGACCAGCTAGCCACGCCCACCCGGTCACATGACCACCAAGCCACACCCTCAACTAAGCCACGCCCACAGAACCGGTTGTTAAAAAAATTGAATCCCACCACTGTTCAGTTCCTTGATGGTGGGCTTCTTCGGCACTGGGATGATAGTAGAGTGCTTAAAGCAAGAAACACATAGCACATCTCTAGCGATTTATTGAAGATTCAGGTGAAGATGGGGGCCAATTGGGCAGCACAGACTTTTAAGCAAGAAGGAGTTATCTTGTCTGGGCCTGATGCTTTTCCTAGCTTTTGTCTATGAAATAGATCTTGCACTTCCTTTTCTATGATCATGAGGGGTTGTGAACCCAATGGGATGGGGTCATTTGTAGGAGGTTTGGCTGTTGTTGGTGTGCCTGAGATGGGGTTGTGGAGATAAGTGGCTGTAGTTTCCTTTCAAACCTGCAGTAAAACACATTCAGGTCATCTGCCAGTTGTTGATTTCCTTCAGCATGGGATGGAGGTTTGCTGTAACTGGTGAGATTTTTAAGAGTTTTCAACATGTTTACTGGTTCATTTGTTGAAAACTGATTCCTTAGCTTTTCAGAGTAGCTTATTTTTGCTGCTCTGATCTCCCTTGTTAATACGCTTCTGGCCTGATTGTACAGCATTCTATCACCTTTTCTGAGGGCTTCCTCTTTGGAATGATGTAGCTGCTTAAGTTTAGCTGTGAACCAAGGTTTATTGTTACTGTATATTTGCAGGTTCCTGGTCAGTACACATAGGTCTTCACAGAAACTGACATGTGATGTTACAGTATTTGTGTCAATATCTAGGTCTGCAGAGGTATCTTCGAAAACATTCCAATCAGTACAATCAAGGCAAGCCTGTAGCTTTAGCTTTGCCTCCTCAGTCCAAGTCCTCCCTGATTTAATTGTTGGTTTCGTGGTTTTAAATCTTTGTCTGTAAACAGGTACAAGCTGAATCATGCAATGATCAGAGTGTCCTACAGCCGCTCATTGTAAAGATCGATAAGCATCTTTTAGTGTTGTGTAGCAATGGTCTAAAGTATTCTTGCCTCTAGTAGGACAACTGACATGCTGAAAATATTTTGGAAGCTCTTTCCCTAAATTACCTTTGTTAAAATCTTCTAAAATAATGGGCAATGAATCTGGGTATTTGGCTTCAGCTTCCATAATCTGGTCTGTTCAAGTGTCAGAGTTTCTTGCAAAAATCAAATCCAGAAGCACACATAGATAACTGAATCATCAACATCATTAATGTTATTTATATTCATAATAATACATAAAGTATTTACAATACCAATAGTTGATTCTTCAGCTCAGATCAGCAGACATGTTCACACATGCAGAGTACAGCTTAGAGTTTAACACACATTCACTGGTTTCAGTTTCTCTTTCCAGCTGTTGTTGATATATAAACATAAGCCTCCTCCCATCTTTTTAACCTGATGATTCTGCAATTCTGTCTGCTCTTTGTATCAGAAACCCTGGGATATGCATGCTGTTGTCATCAATTTCCTCATTTAGCCAAGTTTCAATGAAGCAGAGAGCTGCTGAGTTGTAAAAATTGGAATTGCATCTATATTTCATAAAATGCATAAGATGGAGTATTTCATCCATCTTATTAGCAATTGAACATAAATTAGTCAGAAAGATTGAAGGGAGAGGGTTTTTTTTCCCCCTATTCCATAGCCTATTCAAAATTCCTGCTCTTTTACCTCATCTCTGCCTCCGCTGTCTCTGTTTGTTTTTGGTAATCCATTGCTTCAGGGAATTTGCTTCTTCCTGTGTTAAAATCTCTTCCACATTTGTAAGACCAGGGGGAGGTGAAGTTACAGAAAGCTGCTCCTTAAAGAAACATTGCTTAATTCTTAGCAGATGGTCTCATGAGTATGAAATCCGTAGTGAATCACAGAGAATAATAAAAAATAAAGAAACCATTAGAGAGCATTTCTTTGGTGCCATCTTGAGATCTCTAAACACAAAATTTTATTCTCTAAAGAGGCCATTTATGATGCTTCACAATGCACCCTCACTGTTTAGTGACCACTCCTGTGCAAATGGCCAATAAGCCACTAATTCAAATACTGGGGGGTTTTTTCAGTAGAAAAACTTCTTAGAAAATCCCTTTAAATCAGAGTGATACAAGCAAAGAGGAATTATATTTCATAAAATTGTGTGACACAAGTAAAAGATCAAGTAGAAAATGGGGGGGGGGAGTCCCCACTTCCTTCTCAGTTGATTGGCTAGAGATGGGAAATTCTCTAGAATTGTGTGAAAATATCAGCTGAATAATTATGTGAGGAGGTATGTCACTATTGTTCTTTGGATTCAGTATATTAATAGATTAAATCAGGGGTGTCAAACTGGCAGCCTGCGGGCTGGTTGCATCACGTGTAGGCCATGCCTGCCCCAGCTCCGTGAATGGGAAAAACATCGTGAAATGTCATGTGATGGCAACGTGACACCACGAGTTTGACACGCGAGAACTAAATGGTTCCATTCCTTATCTGAAATGTTGTTAATAAGCAAGAGGATTTCATAATCCAATATATATTCCTTAAAAGGTGTTCCCAGTATTGGATTGCTGTGCAGTTCAAATAAGTTTAAATCTGTTTTGCAATGCCCTCAGTTAAGGATAATCACCACCTATACAATAAGAAAGTGAATGATAAACAACTAAATATAGATCAAATTCTTAGGGAGGAGATAGAAAACAAAGGCAAGGTTGCAAGGTTGGAAGTGATTTAATATAAGAGGCAGTCTGAGGATTCAGTAGAAATACTAGCTGAGTTTCTGTTTAGTGCAATAGTTTGAAATACACGTTTATATCATTTCAGTTTGCAGATTTCATTCTAATTGTTGCTGAAAACTGCTTCTGAAAGGAAATGGCTTGGATTGGACTTGTTTTATTATTATTACTATTCATTCTTACAGTTTTATTCCTTTTCAAAATGGGTAGTTTCCAGAACAACAGCTCCCAAAACCTTCCACCTGGACCCAGGACCATACCCATTTTGGGAAATCTGCACATAATGGATTTCAAGAGGCCTTTTAACACAATGATAAAGGTATTAACTAATGATTAACAACTATGAATGTTCTTTGCCAAATTATATTGATGCTGATATAAAAGTTTAGCAATTTATCAGATTATCCAGTTAACTGGAGTAAGTTTGATATGCTCCCTGTTGGTTCTAAGGAGTCTATGGAAATGTATAAAATTAAGATTAATTTAGTGTTGCATTTGTTTATATATGCACAAAGATTATGTATCCCTGTTTTTGTTGTAAGTAGCTAATTCTTCCAAACCATTTGGATTGGGAGAGCCCTATCAGCCCTGTTCTGTCCTTTAAAATTAAAAGGATACACTAGCAACCTTCAGTGACAATGAAAGATAGGAGAGAGGGTACTGCAGCAGCTGAGGAAAATAACATACTATGTACTACTACCCTTTTCTAGGCTTTTCTTAAAACTGTTTTGTTTTCTTGAATTGTTGGGCTTGTGCACAGTTGAGCAGTCAACGTGCAGTGTTGTGTATGGTGGATCAAGAATGGTGCTACCTATGGAGGAATAGAAATGAAAACATCAAAATTATTATTATTGAAAGAGTTCTTCCACAACAAATGGTATAAAAGCCTATTTTTTGTGGCTGTATCTCCAAGTCAGTCCTGCACCACTCTTTTGTCTAAAATTTACAAAAACCTTGGTGAACCTTTGGCATGAGTATCCAGTGGACAATAATATTTGCATTTTTGTTAAAGGTGTAATAAAAAATTTGGTAAGTTTTTTCAAGTGTTTTAACCACACTGCAATACCATAAATGTTTTTTTTATGTATATATACATACCAGTACCCAAAGTTTTTTTCCCAAATACTTAATTGATTCTTTGCAATAACCTCTGTCTTATCCTCATCCAATAAGAAGTTATATAATTTAGTTAACATTTTCTTATCTACTCCCCATATGATTTTATCAAAATTTCCATATTTCATTTCAATGCCGAATTGGTCCCTATCTTTTTGATATCTCGAATTCATCTGCAAGTAATTCCACCAATCTACCTTATAGCCTTGTTCTTTGAGAGTATCAAGTGGTTTAAGATTTCCATTTTCTTCTAAAATTTCTTTATATGTACCAAACTTAATAACTTCCGTTCTATTTGGGGCGGTCAAGGCCTCCATAATGGAAAGCCAGTTCGGAACTTTGGTGTAGATCCTCTGTTTGATTTCTTGCCATGTTTGTATAAGAGTTTCTCTAATTTTATGTTTATGGAAATAGGATTTCTTCTTATTTTTCAAGTCCCAGAGGTGAGCGTGCCACCCTTCTTGTAGGTCATGGCCTTCAATTGTTAGAATTCTCTTGTTCCATAAAGTGATCCACTCTTTGATCCAGATTAGTTTTGCTGCTTTTTGGTAGGTTTCCCAATCCGGGAGTCCAAATCCGCCCATTTTTCTTTTCCCTTGTAATACTTTAAGTGAAATTCTCGATTTCTTTCCTTCCCAAATGAAATTCCTAACATATTTTTTCAGATCTTGGAAGAATTTTCTATCTAATTTTAGAGGGACATTTTGAAATAGAAATAAAATTTTAGGTAAAGTGTTCATTTTAATTGCCGCTATTTTCCCTATCAAAGACAATTTTAGTTTTTCCCATCTCCTTAATTCCTCCTGTATTTTACTCAGCAGTGGGGCATAATTATCATCTTTTAATGATGAGTATCTCGCTGTGATCCAAATTCCTAGATACTTGACTTTTTTGACTATTTGGAGGCCTAATAGATTTTCCAATTCTTTTTTTTTGTGCTTCCGTCATGTTTTTTGCTATTATTTTTGTTTTTTCTCTGTTCAATTTAAAGCCAGCCACTTGGCCATAGTTTTGTATTTCTTGCAAAGCTTTTGGTCCCGATTCTAGCGGGTCTTCTATAATAAGAGCTACATCATCCGCGAAGGCTTGTATTTTATAGATTTCCTTTCTAATCCTGAGTCCTTTAATTTCTTTGTTCGCTCTGATCTTTCTCAATAGTACCTCCAACGCCAGAATATATAGTAAGGGGGAAAGGGGGCATCCTTGCCCTACTCCTCTGTGAATCTGGAATGTCTGGGTCTTATCTCCATTCATTAATATATTTGCTCTCTGCTTATGATAGATGTTTTGTATCATCTTTCTGAAGTTTGCCCCAAATCCCATTAAGTTAACTTGATTTATCATAAAGCTCCAGTTTAGGTTGTCGAAAGCCTTTTGGGCGTCGACAAACACTAATGCTAACTGTTTCTCAGAGTGTTGCTCATAATATTCTATTGTGTTTAGTACTATTCTCAGGTTATCTCTAATTTGCCTCCCTGGGAGAAATCCGTTTTGGTCACTATGAATCCAAGGGTTTAGTATTTTTTTGACTCTCTCTGCTATAATACTCATGAACAATTTGTAGTCCGAGTTCAGAAGGGAGATAGGTCTATAGTTTGTTATTTTTTTTGGGTCGGTTCCTTCTTTCCATATAAGTGTTAAAAATGCTTCCCTCCAGGTGTCCGGGATTTTGGTTCCAATCAAAGTCTCATTGAATAATTCTAGTAACTCTGGGTTTAATGTTTCTTCCAATTTTACGTAGAATTCTCCTGGAAGTCCATCTGGGCCTGGGGATTTATTTATTTTTATTTTAGAGAGAGCTGTTTTTAGTTCTTCTACTGTGATTTTTCTATTCAGCATCTCTTTTTCTTCTTCTGTAATTTGGGGTAAGTCAGCGTCTATCAGGTATTGTTCTAGCTTATTAGATTCGGTCTTTTCGTCTTTATATAGGTTCTCATAAAATTCCCTCACCCTTTCTTGCTTGTCCTCTTCCTTTGTTAGTATATTACCTTTAGAATCTTCTAATACCAATATCTGATTTTTTTTCTTTTTCTTTTTTTAATTTATAGGCGAGCCACCTTCCTGACTTGTTGGCATTTTCAAAACAGTAATGTTTGGATCTCTTTATTTTTTGCGCCATCTCCTCTTGGTCTAATATATTTATTCTATGCCTTGTCATCAACCATTTTCGTTTGGTCACCTCATCTCCCGGACTTTGTTGTAATTCCTTTTCAATTTCTGTTAAAGTTTTAGTGAGACCCTCTCTCACCTTCCTTTCTTCTTTATTTCTAAAAGCTGTATATGAAATAACTAGCCCCCTCACATAGGCTTTCATAGTGTCCCAAATAATTTCTTTGGCCGTGTCTTGTTTCCTGTTTTCTATAAAAAATTGTTTGATTTCTTTGTTTAGTTTTGCTAAAAACTCTTTATCATTTAACAGGTTTGTCCTTAAAGTCCATCTCAATTGTTTCTTCTTATTCCTATAATGCCAATTAATTTCCAAATGTTTGTGATCCGCCCAAGTATTTGTACATATATCAACTTTTTTTATTTCCGATCCTAACTTCCTAGTGGCCCAAATCATGTCTATTCTGGACCAAGAGTTCTGCGGGATCGAGTAATATGTATATTGTCTTTCATTGGGGTGTAATGTACGCCACATATCTATTAAATTTATTTCATCAATTAAATCAAAAAAGCTTTTGGGTAAGGAAGATCTTTTGTTTTTCCTGGTTTTCGCGCTTTTGTAGTCTTTGTTCGGATCTATAATTCCATTCATATCTCCTAATAAACAAATTTCATTTTGTGGCCATTTTGCGAGCTGTTCATGTAATTTGTCAAAGAATTTCCCTTGTTTTTTGTTTGGGGCATATATCTCTACTAACAGCATTTTAGAAATACCTCTTGTTATTTCAACTATAAGAATTCTCCCTTTTTCATCTTTGTATTTGCATTCCGCCTCTATCCCTTTCTTTACATAAATAGCTACTCCCCTTTTCTTTTTTACAGCTAACGACACAAATACTTTGCCAAATTTGGGGTAATCTAAACGAAATGCTTCATCTTTTTTTATATGGACTTCCTGTATACAAATTATATCAGGGTTTTGTTTCACTAATTTTGTCAATATTAGTTTCCTCTTTTTGGGTTCATTTAGACCGTTTACATTTAACGATAGAATTTTCATATTGTCCATTCCCGTCGTTGGTATCTAGTTCTTAGTTTTTGTTTGCCTTTAAAGTTATTGCCCTTACTGGTCTTATTTTCTTCCCCTTTTCTTCTATATCTTCTTTTTTCTTTTCGTCTTCTATGTCTTCCCTTGTGCTCTGTTCTTGGGGTGTATCTTCCTCTGTATTTGTCGCTTCTATATCCTCCTTGCTAATTTGTTCCTCTTCACCTCCTCTTAGCTGGTCAAGGAATTCTTGGGCCATACTTATACTGTCGATTTTGATTTTTCTCCCCATCCATGATATTAGCATTCCTTCCGGCCAAAGCCAGCGGAATATTATATTTCTCTTGTTTAGCTGAGACGTCAAGAATCTGTAGTTTGTCCTCCTTTCCCTCACTCTTCTTGGGATCCCTTTTGAGGACATTTATCTCTTTTCCTTCATAGATAATTTGTTCTTCCCTTGCTATATTGTAGAGGATATCTCTCACCCGTTTCCTTGCGAATCGCACATGGACCTCTCTTGGTAGCCTATTTCTTCTCACATAATTGGTCTGTACTCTGTAGACCTCGTCGATTTCTTTAATTATTTCTTGTTTTTCCTGTTGGAGAGCCTCCACGATCAATTCAGCCATCTTGTCTCCCAGGTTCTCTTCTTTTTCTTCTATGATATTCTGGAACCGAAGATAAAATGCAGCCCTATCCATCTCGAGTTGGATCAAGGAATCATCCGTTTCCTTATTCTGTGCCGAGAGAGTTTGATCTACTATATCCAATTTTTTCTCATTCTTTTCGATCCTTTGTTCTACTTTTTGTATTCTATTTTCATTTTTAGTGATGGAGGTTTGGATCTCATTCATTTTCATATCCAGTGCGTGAATATCCGTTTTTAGTTCCGAATGGCTGTTTAATAGCTTTTCCTGCATTGCTAGCATGGTTTCTTGGATTGATAACAGGGAGGACTGCACTGTTTGCAAAGTTGGAGTGGTTGGGGGTTTATCCATTTTTTGTAGACCTTCTAACGATTTCTGGGTTGCTGGGGACAACATTGACAGTGTTGGGTTGGATGGGATCTTTTCCCCTGTTTTTGCTATTGTGGAGGTCAAGCTTGCCATTTCTTTTAAGGTCAGCTTTTGTTTCCTTAGTATTCTCTCAATATTCCTCCAGATAACCATCCAGTGGCACTTGCCACAGTATATTCAAGGGCTCGTCCTTGGATCTTGTCTTTAATCTCTTTTAGTTTGTTTTCCTCTAAATTTTATTCAGTAATAGATGATCAAATAATTAAATATTTTGTCCAGATAGCTGAGCAAATTTTTTATATTCAATATGGTTTCAATGCTATTTAGTATCTACTATAAAGTTTCCTGGATATATGTGTGTATATATATATATGTATAGATTATAGTCAATTAATTTTCTTAAATTACTTCAATACTTTAGGCAATTTAGCTTCTTAAATAGCTCTTAATTCATTCTTAATTAGTTTCTAACTTAATTCCAAATGGGCTAATCTTATATTAAGTCAAGACAATCAAAACAATTAATTATTATTAGCGTAAGTACCGTTGTTTTTTTAGAAATATCAAACAGCTGTGGATATACTATAAGTTAGATAAAGAGGAGAATGGTAAAAGTATATTAAGGGAATAGTAAGTAATAATACATGATAGATATAATATATGTACTAATATAAAATACTAAGTAGGATAAATATATAATAGATAATAGTTAATAAGTTAATAGATATACAAATATAATACTGTGATTAGATATAATTTTCAGGAAAGAGTCTCATTTACTGGGGTAGTTTGACAGGGAGTAAGTGGCAGTTTACTGGTTAATATCTTCTTTGGTATTTCTCCATGCTGGACTGTCCATGGAGCAGTGAGTCAGCAATTCCCATTCTTCTTCAAGGAAAGAAGAAAAAAAAAGACTCTGTAATGGCTGCACATCCGATCTCTAGATTTGTCCAAAGGAACTCTTGATCCTCTATCTACTCCACTTCAGATCACTTTGTTTCTAGTGCTCTCAACCTCAAAATCTCCGTTTCTGTCATCTCTATTCCGTTTGCGTGTATCTCTCCATCCCTTCGTCTCTTACTTTTCCTTTGCCGGCTCGTCGGCTGCTCCGCTCCCCAATCGGTTCTTTATTTCAGGACGCCACCTTTTCCTTCTCCGAGCACCTCTCTTCCGACTCCTCCGGCACCTTCGGTTGACAGCAATTTTACAATGGTAAGGGAAAAGGTGTTCTACATGCTGGCACTGGAATCTCCGATCTCCGTCGCTTCCTCTCTCGTTGTCGGCTACCGCGGCTTCGGATCGGCCATCAACTGGCCGACTCGCTTGTGTTGGGTCGACAGAGCTGCCCGGTCGTTGCGCTCAGCGTTGCGATCCGCTTTCACGCTCCCCCGGCTCGCCCTCTTGTCCGTGGGGCTCTCCAGGCTCCGCGCCCTCAAAAGGATCCCCAAAACACAATGCTTAAAGGAGTTGGGGAGCAGCTGTCACTCTCCCAACGCCATGACACGCGGGTCACCAACCGGAAGTCCATACATACCAGTACATATACATATGCATATGTACTTTCTCAATCTTACTCTCAATCTTACATGGGAATACTCTCAATCTTACACAGGAAAAGACCCGAATACGCCAAGACTTGCATACCTCTACCCATGAAAATCTATGAAAACAAATATATATATTAACTTATAGTATAAAAGAAAGAAAAAAATTACTTCAACCTTGGATTTGTGAGACATGATTTTTTTAACAGAATTGTCCTTACCTGAGTCTAATTGTTGAACAAAATTTGTCTCTCATTTTTTATTGGCCAAATTCTAGTTGTCAAAAGAATATGGTCCTATTTTCCGTCTTCAAATGGGATGCCAGGAAATGGTGGTGCTGACTGGCTATGAGACAGTCAAAGAAGCTCTAGTGAACCAGGCAGAGGCATTTGGAGAGCGGCCCATTGTCCCCATTTTTGAGGATTATGCAAAGGGCTTTGGTAAGTTATTTCATTCTGGATCATAGTTGACAATCCTTGCAAAAATCTAATCAATATTATGTACATGTAGTCCTCATTTAGCAACTGCCTAAATAAATGTTTGTATTTCCTTCATTTTTAAAAAATATATTTTATATTTTTACTGTATAAAGAAAGAGCAACAGTTTGAATGTCTACATAAACAGTGTTTTGTCTGGTTACAGTTAATTTGAGCAATAGTCATCATCATCATCATCATAATGTTCATTAGTAGTGATCATATAATAACAGTATTTTCTCAACATAATATTAATAGTTAATTGTTAATACTAAATCATTTTACTTACTTATTTATTTATTTATTTATTTATTTATTTATTTATTTATTGGTTCAATTTATATGCTACCCTTCTCCGGAGACTCAGGGCAGCTTACAATGCGATAAGGAATAACCTTCATACTTTTGTATATACCTGCTTAGTAGGGTTTTTGGCCCCCCTTAAGCGGTGTTCTTTTTTATACAAAGTCAGCTTATTGCCCCCACAATCTGGGTCCTCATTTTACCTACCTCGGAAGGATGGAAGGCTGAGTCAACCTTGAAACATATCATAATAAACCCTCATGGTAAAATTAATTCTTCTCTTATAATTTTAAATGTTCTAACTTCTGTTTCTGTTATTTAACCATTGATAAAACGAATCCCATGTTTCAAAATATTGCTAAATCTATCCCTTGACTATTCAGTTCCTGTTTTCTTTTCAATTCCCCTTTCTCATTCAAAATATCTTTATATCTTATGATTTTTTTCGTATCAACTATATTTGGATGTATTAATGCCTCCATCGTAGACAGCCAGACTGGTATTTTCAAATATTGTTTTTCCTTAATTTTTATCCATACAGAAAACAGAACATTTCTTAAAAGTTTTTTATTTTTTTACAAACATATCATTGTGTGAACAGTGTGGTATCAGAGTGTTTTACATTTTAGTACAAATAAATCAATATTCTTGATATTTAATACAGTTTACAATAAAGTAGGACGTAAAGTGAAATTTGGATATAAGAGTGAAATAATATGGGGTTGACTTGGATGATCTCTGAAGGATCCCTTGACTTGTTATTGTAAGAGACAGTTGCTGGGTTCAAAAAGTTAAACCACAGAGTTAGCTAATTTTTTCTTGCCATGTCAAAATGCAGAACTGAACCACATGGATCAGCATGAATCAGCTTTCCTGCCTAAGCAATAAAGGGGCCTAGCTAAAGAGGCAGATTTCACATACTTCCTGTTTTGTTACTACTGAAGAGTATAAGAATGCATGTTTTAAAGACAGAAGCCATTCAGATGTAGATTTTATTTTATCTGTCTGAATCTTTTGGCCAAAAATAAAGTTTCTCTTGTTTTCGAAAACCATCTCCTTTATTTTTCTGCTACATTTCTGGTGAGCCAGCCAGCAGTTGGAGTGATATTTCGCTAAGGGATGGAACGGACCAGCCAGTGCCCAGATGGAACCGTCTTGCCCAACCTTCAGGCACCACTGAGAGTTTTTCTCTGGAAGGAAGCAGATGGCTCCTCTGGACACTCGATGGTTCCAACTGATTCAACAACTAGCCAAAATCAAGACAAGCTAATAAATAAGACTGGCTGAGAAAAGAAGAGATCTGCAGGCAAGTATTGTGGGAATTGTAGGCCCACTCCTTGAGAGTGGAAGAGGGAGCCTGATCACCTCTCTGGGTCTGGGAACATCCCGGTGGGTCCTAATGAGACTCTAGAATTGTGTGGGTGGTTAAGCCATTGCAGTTCCTATTGGTGACAGTTGGAATATCCGACACCGTAGGTCAGTGGCAGTGTCTTAGAAAATGGGTGGAAAAGGAAGTGTTCCTCGAACACCCCTTCAATGTATGTTGAAGAATTTTAAGAAAGGTTTTAGTGGGGATTATGGAGACCCCAAGGCCAATCCAAGTGATTTAAAGAAGTTCTGTGAAAATGATTGGCCAACATTTAATATGGGCTGGAAGCCTGAGGGAAGTTTTAACCCTGACTGGCTTCGCAAATGCCAAGTAGAAGTCATGTGAGTCTTCATGGCTCGAGTGAGAGGAAAATTCGTTGGTTTTTTGTCCTGTGAAACTCCCAAAAGCAAACCACAGGATTTTTAGGAAATTGTGAAGTGAAGTGTTGGAGGTGTCCGTAGTCTGTGTTGGGGGCAGCAGGTTGTCCCAGATTCCCATTTAAAAGAGGGGTCTGAAAACCAGTGGCAGAACTGATGTTGTATAGCCCGGCTGAACCAAAGTGTAAAACCCCACATTAGAAAGGGAAATATGGGAAGTTGCAGCTCGAGGGTGGTAGATACCCCTTTAGGAAACTTGTTTGAGGCATAGGATGAGAGACAGTTGCCTGTCCTGGCCAGCCTGAAGAAGAGAGAGGAAAACAGATGTAGGAAATGGGCTTTGCTGAGGGATGACACAGGAAAAACCAATTTGGCTAAATAAAGGTCCTTAAAAGAAAAAGTGGAATTCAAACTTATTTATTATTTATTTATTTATTTTAATATTCATATTTCTATGCCGCCCACTTTCCGAGGACTCTGGGCGGCTTACACCAAAGACAGTATACTAAATAGCATATTGCCCCCAGCAATCTGGGTCCTTATTTTACCCACCTTGGAAGGATGGAAGGCTGAGTCAATCTTGAGCCAGTGAGATTTGATCTGTTGATCTGCTGAACTGGCAGTCAGCTGAAGTAGCTGCAGTACTGCACCCTAACCACTGTGCCACTCAGCTCTTGCTCATGAGAGCCCTGGCCAGGTGCAAATGATGTGTGAACAAAAGTCTCTATACATTTTGGATCTTTAAAAATAGGCCAGCGCCTGCTGAGAGATCTAAAATAGATAGAGAAGAGTTTGGATCTTTAAAAATAGGCCAGCATTGGCTGGGAGATCCAAGCTAGAAAGTGCTAGACAGAACATCCCCAGGGCAGAGACAATCCAGTGCTTGAGGAGATAGAACAATGGATGTAACTTTGAGTAAAAGTGAGAAGTTCACTAAAACAATTAGGAAGAATCCCAAACTGTAAATAGACCCGACTACTCCTTTAGGGAAAAATATTTAGAAGTTGGAAAGCCCCACCATACAGTAAGATGATTCAGATATATATATTTTTTAATTTGATTTATATGCCGCCCTTCTCCGGAGACTCGGGGCGGCTTAGAATGCGTTAAGCAATAGCCTTCATACTTTTGTATATTTATACAAAGTCAGCTTATTGCCCCCACAAACTGGGTCCTCATTTAACCTACCTTAGAAAGGATGGAAGGCTGAGTCAACCTTGAGCCTGGTGAGATTTGAACTTACAGTAATTGCAGACAGCTGGTTTACATCACTATGCTTTTAGTCTGCTGAGCTAAACCAGGCTATTGGGGCTGACCAAATAAGATATGGTTAGTTTATGCTGTTATGTGTGGTAGGAGGACCCCAGAGTAGGAGAAAAGAAATACTGCAGTGTAACAAAGATTCTGATAATTTACCATTCTTAAAAGAGCCAGAGAACTCTAAATGAACTAAGAATAGAGAAGAAAATTGTTTATTGTTCTTCTCACCCGGGGGTTGAGCAGGTAATAAAAAGGTAAAGCCTGTCTAAATGGGAAGACTCAGATAATTTGAATTGATTAATTGGATGTGATTTCTGTTAAAATTATCTTGTTGATGTGCATCTATAATGACTATAAGGAATTTTTTTGAGTTCACTTGACTGCAGTGGTGATGTGTTGTTGTTCTTTCAAACTCTGCCTGCAAGCTATCTATCCCCCCCTTTTTTTTTCCTAATCCTGCAATGCCTTTCCTCACCTGGAAAGGGGGAAGGGGACCTTGTTCTCATGTCTTTTAGCCCTGCACGGATGACTCAGATCTGTGGAAGCAGAGCACATGGTTCCAGATGCTTCCTCCAGTGGAGATAAGGAGAGAGGGCTCTTAACAGCCTCAGGAAAAGAAATTAAACATCCCTTTCTAATCGAGAGACTCATAGCTGCCATCAAGATGTCAAAGACAGTAGCAGTGATGCATTACAAGGGACATCAGAAGGAGCAAGGTGAAATAGCCAGAGAGAGACATCTAAGTTGGAAAGGGCTTCTTATAAATTCCCTCCTCTGTCGACCCAGTGGACTTCTCCCATTGCTTTCCGAACCAGAAGCCAGTTCTTGGCCCCACTCTGTCAAGTAGATCAAAGAATCATAGATGGTCAGGGCCAGGCAGAGATTCAGCCTCTGTTCCAGTATGTTCCATTTACTACAACAGACCTATTAAATTGGAAACAACATTATGGACCACTGTCTGCTAAATCTCCAGTAAACATGTCCAAGCCTTCCTTGGTAATACAAGAGACTGAGGAAAGCCCTGAGGCTTTCTTTCAAAGGTTTGTTGAGACTTATAAAACATACACTCCAATCAATCCCCTGGATCCCGAGAATGCCCACATGTTAACCCTGGCCTTCATATCCCAGAGTGCCCCGGACAAAAAGCGGAAACTCCAGAGGAAGAGGCCATGGTCAATTGACTCAGGAGGTCAAGATCTATGAATTTCAGACAGGAGGAAATGAAGAGGAGTGCATCCCCGTGGGCTCCAAGGCAGAGGGCAAAGTTGCTTCCAAGAACAGATGGAAGCCATAGGCCTGACCGCAGTGGATGAGAGGCCTGAAGAATGAAGGGAACCAGGGTTCAGTCAAGCCCACCCCACCCCCACCCCCCGAACCTTTGGTCCGAATGAAAATAGGGGGCAATAATGTAACCTTCTTAGTAGACACAGGGGCATCTAGATCTGTAATTACAAAGCTGCTGGCTCCCTTTTCTAATGATGAAATAAATATCCAAGGGGTTAATGGCTTCATAAATCATCGCCCCATGCTGAAACCCCTGAAATGTTCCCTAGATGGAAGAAATATAGAACACCAGTTTCTCTATATGCCTGAGTGTCCAGTTTCCCTCCCAGGTCGTGACATCCTATGTAAAATGGAAGCTATTCTGTCCTTTGATAAAGACAAGATGTCATTAATAATGAGACATCCCCCAGATGAAATATGGTGAGTAATGTTGGCTCAAGAGGGTCAAGTCCCCAATACCTGGCAGGAGTTTGAAGTACCGGAGTTATGGGCAGAAGATAACCCACCAGGACATGCTGCACACCATGCTCCAATAATTATACAAATGAAACCTCTAGCAGTGCCTGTTTGTCTCAAGCAGAAAAGCTATCCATGCCCCATTACAATAAGCAAATACAAGAAATCCAACAATACTGTGTGTCTCTTAGCCTACTGTTTTTGACCCCCTCTAGTCATAATATTCAAATAGTAGTAAGAAATAAATGGGAAAACATGATTGTAAAATGAAATGAATAATAATTGGAATATTTGTCTTTGTATTTTTGAAATCTAGACAATGATAAGTTTTTCTTTTTTTAGAAATATGAATAAGTATAAACTGTAACAATTGAAATACCTTTAATGGTATATGGTGGTGAAAGTAAAAAGGATTAAGTTGTAACTTGGATAACAGCTAGAACATTTCTAAATTTAATTAGGGAAATTGTAACAATTGAAATATTTTTAAATATATATTGTGATGAAAATAGAAATTATTAAGTTGTGATTTGGAGGATTGTATGGGTAAAAAAACCTGGAAAAGAGAAAATTTAATGCCTAGGTGGAAGGGCCCCTATGCTGTGGTCGTGTGTTCTCCACTTACAGTAAAAGTGTTGGAATCCAAGTCTTGGATTCACTGGACTCGAGTTAAGTCCGCAGCTAAGGCGTATTGGGAGGCAGACCAGGCCCAGGCCTGACCTCTAGTGGTATGGTTGAGGAAACACCCGCTATAACTGTCCTACCAGCAATGGACAGGCTACATATGGGGCAGAAGAGGCCTTACTGGTATCATACCAGAAGCTGACCCTCCATGTACAGCCGAAGATTTGGAGGAGAAAGACAACATTCCATTTGTTAGAAGTAAAATATAAAAAAGAACCTGACCATTGTCAGGGAATGGGAAGTCAAACATATATAACCATAGTTATATTATCTCTTATTTTAATGAGCGTACTTGCCCTTATTGTAATTTGCTGTATAGGATATTCATTCTGCATGAATCACTTTCCCCCCCGAAAAATAGGTGCTGAGCCTAAAATTATTGACTGTGACAGAGAGCAGTACGAAACTTCTGTAGATACTTATGTTTGAAGAAGCTTGGGAGTGGGATCTCTGTGGTGCTACTCTAGCTCTAGGACTATGGATATTGTATTTAACAAATAAGGGGTGGTTCTGTGGGATACCTAAGACTGATATTGTGTTTTCCCAAGTCATATATAACCCTAATCTTCTTCCTGACGAGGTGATTTTGTAGATTAAGGGAATTGTGATTGGATAGGTTCTGTGTAGAGGACAATTATGAGTTTTCTGTGGCTTTGGCTATTATTGGCAAAGGGCCTAATGAGTGATAACATCCTGAACAGTAGTTCCCAAAGTTGTGAGAATACCCAGGTGACCCCCCCCCCCTTGCCCTTGAGGAAGGATCCGGGAAAGTTGAGAACCCCGAAGAACAGGACAGGAACAGTTCACAAGGTGTGGACACTTTGAAACAGGTCCACTCCCACCAATGACGTATCATCAATAGGTGGGGTTGGTACCCTGGACCTAAGCCAACCCCAAGACCTAAAGACAAGCGTCTGACAATCCCAGAACAGAGTGGGGTAGAACGAAGGGAGAATGGACCCCTGCAACAATTGAGAAAAGGGAACTACATGTTAAGAATACTGGAATTGAGTCAAAGCCTAGTTAATCAGTCTGACTCTGCCCTAGGTCAAAAATGCTGGTTGTGTTTATCTGCTGGCCCTTCATCTTATAATGCTGTTCCAGTTGAGCCAGATCTTTGGGTCAGGACCAAGGCCACAATAGTCCTTGAGAAAAATAGTAGATGGAGAACCAAAGCAGTAGCCAAATTGCAAGGAGACTTTTATAACGCATTCAAAAGGCTGGGGATGAGCCGCCTTCCCATTGTTGGCCTATAGCCGCTGGTGTGGAAATCCTAGGGACATCTCCTTGTGTGTAAATTGATATCAGGAACCAGGTACTCCTGTAGGATCCCTGATGGGAGAACAATGTCAATCAGAAATACACCTTGACCCTAGAGTGACGCTTATGGATGTGAAACTAACTAGTGGTATTTCTCCTTCTGCCACCACTGATTTCAACAGAAGGTCACTTTCACATTACCACCACATGTCTCCAGTAAAAAATGGGGAAGATGGAATATGTCCCAGGAAAAGTGCCCGAGGCCATTTCAGCCACCCCGATTTCCAGTCTGGCTCTCCCTTAGGTCCAGTACAGGCTTATATGTCCTATTTCCCCCTGGAAATGCAAGCTCCCATTATCTTTTTGAAGGCCCAATTCTCAGAGATAAGCAAAAGGACCCTGCACTAGAAGTCCCATTGTAGCCGCTGACTGGCATGCTAGTAGCAGGGACTTTGGGGGTCTGGACTAATGAGAAAAACCAATGAGCCCATGCCTTTTCCATGAATATAGGTGTGTGTGTAGCAAAAAATGGTGTTTTCTTCTTATGCAGGAAAAATGTGTATTTGTGTTTACCTGCAAACTGGACTGGAACATGAACTCTGGTACATCTTTCCCCCAAAATAGGTGTTGTCAGTGGAGAACACAGTATCCCTGTCCCTCTCATGGGGCATGTTCAAAAAAGGGTGCCACTCTTGGTCCCACTATTAGCAATCCTGGGGATAGGGACAGCTATCGGAACAGGTGTAGGAGGCATGGCACACTCCATAACACAATTCAGGCAATTGTCAGAGGAGTTCCAAGAAAGCCTGAACCAAATTGCAGGGGCCTTGGTTAAGGTCCAAGACCAAATAGATTCTTTGGCAGCAGTGGTCTTACAAAATTGGTGTGCCATAAACCTTTTAACCGCAGAGAAAAGTGGATTGTGTGTATTCTTGGCAGAAGACTGTTGTTTCTACATGAATAAATCAGGAGTGGTCAGAGAGATTGCCAAGGATTTACAAGACTGGGCATCCAAAATGGGTCAGAAGTTACAAGCAACAGAAATGTGGTTTTCATGGTTGCCTGAATTAAATAGATGTTATTCCTGTTGTTATGTGCCATGGCAGGCCTGGCCTTTATTCCTTGTGCAATATCTCTGTTCAGACAGCTAGCTATGAGAGCAGTGAAGGAGATAAAAGTTGAGAAAGAGTTGATTTTGATGGAAAGCCTTGTTGACCGTAAAATTGACTCCGATCTCTTTGATGAAAATGAAGTTTCTGATGCAGGAACATGTGTACAACTCTCAACTGGGTGACTAGAGAAAGTGCCCTCAGAGAATAAGATTTGAAAGTCATTCCATATGTATTACTTGTCTTTTCCTTCGCATTACTATATATCTTTATCCTGAATTGATTGTTATGCCAAATGTTATATGCTTGCTTTGCTGATTTAAGCTCTGTAATAGGTAAGACTCAATTGTAACCAAGTAAAATAGAGTCTTAAAAGGGGGAATAAAGTAGGACGTAAAGTGATATTTGGATATAAGAGTGAAATATTTGAATGAAATTTGAGCCGAGGTGGCACAGTGGTTAGGGTGCAGCACTGCAGCTACTTCAGCTGACTGCTAGTTCATCAGATCAGCAGATCAAATCTCACTGGCTCAAGGTTGACTCAGCCTTCCATTCTTCCGAGGTGGGTAAAATGAGGACCCAGATTGTTGGGGGCAATATGCTATTTAGTATACTGTCTTTGGTGTAAGCTGCCCAGAGTCCTTGGAGAGTGGGCAGCATAGAAATAATAATAATAATAATAATAATAATAATAATAATAATAATAATAATAATAAT
>WNWU01000072.1:89896-114381 GCA_012654045.1 Ptyas mucosa
TATTATATTATTATATTATTATATTATTATATTATTATATTATTATATTATTATAACACGCTCTGATACTAATTAGTTAGACGTTCTACCCCCTCCCCTCAGAACTTGAAAATAACTCTGGAGAGAATGGGACAGCATGGGACAGGCTTCTGTGGAGCAACCCTGAGGGAGAAAAGGGGCTAGAAAGCCTGAGGGAGAGAAGGGGATAGGATGGGGAAAGCTTCTGTGGGACAAGGCTGAGGGAGAGAAGGGGATAGGCTAGGGAAGGCTTCTGTGGGACAAGGCTGAGGGAGAGAAGGGGATAGGATGGGGAGGCCTTTGTGTGGCAAGACTGAGGGAGAGAAGTAGAGAGGAGAGGCCGATCGTAACTACTCATTAATTTTCAAGCTGTAAGTGTCATTTTTTTAAGCCTAAAATGAGACTAGAACTCAGAGTCTCTTGGTTTCTAGTAGTTAGTCACTACTTTGTTTAAAAAGGAGGAAGGAATGTCAAAATAACTTATAAGAATTGCATGCAAAAACAGTATTGGAGGAAACAAAATTGTAAAGCTATAAACATCACAGATAACATTTCAGAATAATCTCCCATAGAATGATGCAAAAGACAAGAGAGTTTGTAGCAAATTACAATCTGAGATGGACCTGTTAGTAGGAAAGGAAACTAGAATGAGCAGTAATACTTTGCAAGATGCATAAAACCTGAAGTCAAGATGTTTGTTATTTATTTGCACAAGGCAAGCATTCTTTTTATTTGAAAATGAGTGAGTGAGATGAGTGGCCAGGCGTGACAAGGAGTGGCTGGGAGGGAGGGGAGGGGCGGGGCCATACATGGTGAGGAGAGGCCAGGCTGATAGGTGCCCATCAACATGGATGATATCGAATTGACCATGCCCACCCAGTCACAGGACCACGCAGGCATGCCTACCCAGCTGGTCATTAGGGCAGAGAACCGGTTGTTAAATTATTTGAATCCCACCACTGACTACATTAATATGTAACTATTTCTGTTTTTAAAAGGATGGGTTACAAAATTATTCCTTGTGTTACTGTCAGTAAATTTTAGTTCACAAACCAGGATTCTCCACCTATCTTCTATGCAGAGTGAAAGCTAGTTTCTATGATAAATGCTATGTATAAGCAATCTTATCCTCAATCTTAAGGTGTTGAAGAACAGGTTTAATTCTGGGATTCTTTCACAATTCTGTTTTAATTTATTGCTCATAACCAGGAAAGCCATTTGACTCAGCAAAAATTTTGAAAGCTGCAGCCGCCAATATCATAGTTTTTCTTTTACTTGGCAAGAGATTTGAATATGAAGATGCTACACTTCTAAGACTACTGGAAAGAATTGAAGAAAATATACACCTTGCAGGAACCCCTGCTCTTTTGGTAATCAAATCTTTCATATGAAGAAAAACTTCATCCCTACAGTTTATTAAGGATCAGTTTGTGAGATTTGGATCTTAATTAGTTAGAAAACATTATTTATTATATCTTTAGCACCCACATATTTCATAGCTGATGATAATGATGGTGATTTTGTAGAGGTGTCAAACTGGCGGCCTGTAGACCATATGTGTCACATGTAGGCCACTCCCACCCCAGCTCCGGAAAGGGGGGAAATGTTGTGATATGTCATGTGATGACGACATGATGTCGTGAGTTTGACACCTGTGTTGTAGACTATGAAACAAATGGATAAAAAATGCTTTGAGAAGTCCAACAGAGAATCTATTAATAGTATTCAGCTCTCTTAATATGATCTCTCTCATAATATGCTCTCTTATTACCACATAATAAGGTCTCTCTTATTATTCTATCCTGTTTCAGGTGTATAATGTGTTTCCCAAGTTGGGATTCCTTTTGGGTGCTCGTAAGACAATAATGAATAACCGAAAAAAGTACCATGATTTTATACAGGCCAAATTCCTTGAAAATATCAAAGAGTTTGATGAAAATAATCAGAGGACTTTTATTGATGCATTTCTTTTTCGGCAGAAACAGGTAATAAAGCACTTTAAGTATGCCAGAAATTATGGGTAATTTTATTTCTTTCACGTGTTTTACAAATATTCTGGATGGTGCCAGAATAATTGCAGCTGGCAAAATTTTTTGCTTTAGAAATGTCAGGGAAAACAATTTCCTGGAATGAAAGCAAACAGTATGTGAGTGGCCAACAGATTCACTGTTTGTGTGATTTCTTTATTCCTTGCATAATTATTAAAGCTACTGGAATTTTTCCCTGTAAAAAGCAACACTGGTTTTTTTATAGCAGTTGAGTGAAGCAGTAACATAGGGTCTCGCTTAACAACCACTTTTCTCAATGTCCAATTGTGGTCATAAGTCAAGATTATCTGTAGTACCAATTCTACAGTCTCTCATGGAAGGATAATTCTAGTAGGGAGATGTTCAGGTGAGCCCTTGGGGCACAACCCTTTTATCTTTATTTATAAACATAGGGATATTAATTATTGTGATATGGGTTGGGATATGTGGTGAATGCTCTTCCTATTGGTCCAGAAACTGATCAGTGCAGGAGAAGAGGAAAGCCATTCTCCCTTTTTTAGACATTGCAGTCTAAGGAAATCCATGGAAGAGTGAAGGTGAGCTCTGAAACTGGAAGTCTTTCTTCTTCATGTGAGTTAAAATAAAATCACCCTTCATGAAAGAAAGCTTTGAGCTGGCATGTATTGAGAAGAACTGGAGGAGAGAGATGGGGGATGTTCTTCACAATTTTTCTCCAAACTCATTCCTGGTTCTTCCATTGTCATCATTCACTGGAACATAACATGCAACAGTCACTTGGCATATGCACTCCCCTACATAGCCACAGCAAAAGGATGTCCTGAGTTAATGTGTCCTGACATTACATTTCTGCCATAATTGATCCTAATTTTAATTCCCCTGCATACATTGATATATGCCAATCTACAAGATGAAGCTGTCTTTATTTAGATAAAGTTCCTTTTCCATTTTCTCTTAAATTCCAAAACAGGAAACATTTTAATTTTTCTTTATTTCAATTCAGTCAGTAATTCATGGTCTTTACCAGGGGTGGGTTTTACTTACCTTTACTACTGGTTCATGTACACTCTTCTGTGCGCACTCTTCTGTGTGTGCGCAGTTCAACTATGATGACATCCTGGTCAGTGGCCAGATCCTCCCACCAGTTTTACTAGCGGTTCTTGCAAACCAGTCCAAACCGGGGGCAACCCACCACTGATCTTTACCATATGTTTCTCATTATTACAAATCACAGTCTTCTTTAGCCCTGGCCATAAACAGATGCATCCATAAACCCCAGTATCCATAATCTTTTTGGTCAATCAAGACCTTGATATAATTCTTTGTGGCAGGACACGAGTGTTAGGGCTCCCTGCTAATCATAGAACACAAAACCTGCTACGTTGGACACATTTTAGCCAGCATGCCACAAACACAACCAAAAGTTGGTTTTGCTACATATAGGATCAATCAGAATAGAGCTGAAAGGGACCTTGGAGGTCTTCTAGTCCAATCCCCTGCTCAAGCAAGAAATCCTATATCATTTCAGACAAGGGACTGTCCAGTCTCTTCTTAAAAACCTCCAGTGATGAAGCACGACAACTTCTGAAGGCAAGCTGTTCCACTGCTTAATTGTTTTCACTGTCAAGAAGTTTCTCCTTAATTCCAGGCTGCTTGTCTACTTGATTAGTTGCCCTGGCCTCTGGTGCTTTGGAAAATAAGTTGAACCCCTATTTTTTTGTGGCAGTCCCTCAAATGCTGAAATACTGCTATCATGTCACCCCCTAGTCCTTCTTTTCTCTAGACTGGCCATACCCTATTCCTGCAATCGTTCTTCATATGTTTTTGTCTCCAGGGCCTTAATCATCTTAGTTGATCTTCTTTGCACTTTTTATAAGGTCTGAACATCTTTTTTGTAATGTGGTGACCAAAACAGGATGCAGTATTCCAGGTGTGGTCTTGCTAAGGATTGATAAGTTGGTACTAATACTTCTCATATTTTTGATTCTGTGCTTCTGTTTATATTAGCTTTTTTGGTGGCGGCTGCACACTGCTGGCACATATTTAAGTGACTGTCCACTAGGATTCCAAGGTCCCTCTCGCAGTTACTGTTTTTGAGCCAGGTTTCACCTAATCTGTACTTGTACCTTTAGTTTTTCCTGCTTAGGTGTAAAACCTTGCTTTTCTCCACATTAAATTTCATGTTGCTGGATAGGGCCCATTGTTCAAGTCTGTCAAGGTCTTTTTGGATCCTGAGCTTGTCTTCTGGGGTGCTTGCTATTCCTGCCAATTTAGTGTCGTCTGCAAATTTAATGAGTCACTTATGAAGATATTAAAGAGTACTGGGCTTAAGACAGAACCTTATGGTACCACATTGTTTATTTCCTTCCATGTAGATGTAGTACCATTAGGGACTACTTGTTGAGTACCGTTTATCAGCCAGTTACAAATCCATCTGGTGACGAAGCTGTCTATCCTACATTTTCTAGTTTACAAGAAGCAGGTTGTAGTCTACTTTTTTGAATGCCTTGCTGAAATCTAAGTATACTATGTCCACAGCATTTCGCTGGTCTACTAATTTAGTAACTTTCTCAAACACTGAAATAAGATTGGTTTGGCATGATCTGTTTTTAAACCTGTGCTGGCTGCTAGTTATAACTTTATTTGTCTCTAGATATTCACAGATCTGTTTTTTATTACTTTTTCTAGTATCATCTAGTACCAGGTATTAATGTAAGGCTGATTGGTCTATAGTTTCCTGGGTCCTGGTTCTTTTCCTTTTTTGAAGACGGGAACCACATCAGCTCTTTTCCAATCCTCTGGCAGTTCCCCAGTGCTCCAGGATTTTTAAAAGATATGGTACAATGGTTCTGAGATAACATCTGCCAGCTCAGGGATAAAATGCACTTACCTTTGCTACCAGCTCAGAGATGTGAGAGTGTGTTCATGGTATGCTCTCGTGTACCTCTTCTGCACATGAGCGTCAGCACACGGGATGTGATGAAGTCCGGGTGGGGAGCCTAACAATCAAGATTCGAGCTACTTTTGCTGCAGTATCAAGAGGGTGAGCATGGCCGGTCGCTCGTCTTTGCTGCCGAAACCCCTCAAGCCAATGTGTGAATGCTTGCAGCTTGCAGGGAGGGAGATTTGAATTGGTTTGGTGAACTGATTCAAATCATCCCTACTGCCTTGGCTGAGGCAGGCCGATGTGGTTGAATTTCACCCCTGTGCCAGCTCCTTCAGAACTCTGGGATGTAATCCATCCAGTGATTTGTATTTATCAAGATCAGACATCTCTTACCATTCTCTTGCTTATTTTAATTTTTATTTCTAGTCTGTCTTTTACAGTTATATTTTTGGTAGGTTGGGCTATAGGTTCTTTTTGTATGAAGACCTATGCAAAAAATGGATTAAGCAGCTCGGCTTTCTCTCTACTGTCTTTTACTTCCTTGCCATCTTCTCCCTTTAGTGGATCGGCTGTTTCCTTGACCTTTTTCTTGTTATTTATATGTTGAAAGAAACTTTTAAAAAATTATCTTTGACTTTTGTTGCAAGTGCTTATTCATTCTGAGCCTTTGCTTTTCTGACTTCAACTTTGCAGATTCGGGCTATCTGCTGATATTTCTGCCTTATTTATGTGCCCCTCTTTCCATTTTTTTTATTTGTCCTTTTTGTCTTTCAGTTTATCAGAGGGATCTTTGTGCAACTATGTTGGTTTCTTCTTGAATTTTTTATTTTTCAGTAGTATTGTGTTGGACTGGATTTTTATGATCATATTTTTCAGAGTTTCCCATGCTCCTTGAGTTGATTTTCCCTTTAGAATTTTTATCCATGGAATTTTTCTTAAGTTCTCTATGAGTTTGTTAAAATCAGCTCTTTTAAAGTTTAAGACACTGGTTAGATTATATTATATTCCTACTGTTTGCATTATATTGAGTTCCAATATGACGTGATCACCCTCACTCAAGGTTCCAGCAACTTCAACTCTCTCTATAACTTCTTATCTATTAGCAAGAATTAGGTCTAGTACAGCTTTTCCTCTAGCTCACTCCTCTACCTTTTTGATGACAAAGTAGTCAGTAAGTTGGTTAGGAATCTGTTTGATCTCCCACTTGCTGCAGAGTTTGTCTCCGATTTGATATCAGAGTAGTTAAAGTCTCCCATTACTGAGTGATGGTTTTGAAGCACAACCTAATTGCTTAGTGATGGGAATCCCTTCATTTCCAACTGCCACTGAAAACTAAATTGAAGTGGTTGTTAGGTGATGACTTCCTCACAACTTCCTTTGGCTTCCAACAACCAAAGCCAGGGGAGAAGCCACAGGAAGTTGCCATCCCAGGAGGCTTCCAAGCAGCCAGCAGGATGGCAAATAGCTGCTGCCGGGTGTGGGATGACATGCAGGGGTATATAAGTGGCTGGAGCAGCTTAGTACAAGCACAGAATGACTTGGAATGATTGCTGCCAGATGAGGAGAGACTGAGGGTGGGCAAGGGATTGTGGGGAAGGCATAGCATGGTTTGGGGAAAATGCTCAGGAACACATGGGGAGGGTGCAAGGGAGGGGGAGTCAAGGCTTGGGAAGGAGTGTGGTGTTGTGCAGAGGGGCAAGTGGAGAGATTTACCCCAGAAAATCTATGCTGGCTTCCCATTATCTTTATGGAGGAAAAAGCAAGGAAGATTGCAAAAGGCAAGCATGTAATCACTATAGTAAGTGCTAGATCATGGCTGCCAAGGACCCAAAGCAGGATCATGTAATTGTGGGACTGCTCAGATGGTTGGCACTAAAAGAATTGGTTACAACTACCATTTGTTTACTATCATTTTAACTTGAAATGCTTCAGGAATGAATGGTCATAAGTTAAAGACTATTTGTAAGTGGTACATACATGACATATTCAGGATGCCTATATTTTGCTTTAGTTTGTTTAATAAGGCTTTATATAAGCAGAAATGTCAAGTCTAGATTTAAGCATGCTCATAATCACTGAAACTATATCGATAGCCCATTATAAATAATATTCCTAAGATTTAGTACAGATAAGCAAAACATTGTACTCCAGTTCTTGTGAACTACAACTCTCACAATCTCCTAACACTGGAAATTTGGAGGTCACTGTTACATCTGTTCATGTATGTAGATTATAGAAATACATTGAATTTCCTTGATACCTTTTCTTTATACTCTTCAGGAGAATAAGAAAACAACATACAATTATTTCCATAATGATAACCTTAAAGCTCTTGTGGATAATCTATTTGGTGCTGGCATGGATACAACTTCAAACACTTTGTACTGGACCTTACTCCTAATGATGAAGTATCCAGAAGTTCAGAGTAAGCAGTTTTCATTTGACTGAATTTCAGTAAAAATATATAATTATCTAACAAATAACAAGGGGTGGGAGAATCAGAAGAAAGAATAAATTGCCCTTCCTATTTATATTTGAAGAAATTAATGTGATGTGAGAGTGAATATAAGATGTCACCATAAGAAGGACTCACACATGTACCTTCAGATATTTCTGAGAGTTGCACCAGCCACAGTATGTGCATTATGCACCTATCACCTCCCATTACTGTTGAATATGAGTTAAGACCGAAGACAGATTTTTGCTAAAAATGATATATTCCAATCATAAAGCTACCTTAATTAATTTGTTCTACTTCACTAAGCATTTCATAAAATAAGACATATAGTGAATAAAAGAAGGAAAAAATTACAAGCATAGATCACAAATGGTTATCTTCAGATCTCTACTATGAATTGGAATTTCTCTACTCTACTTGGAATTTTTGCATAAACTCCCATTTTAAGCAAAATTGAAATTATGGAATCATCTTGATGTGATCCTATTTTCCCAGGGAGAGTCCAAGAAGAAATTGCAAAAGAGATTGGGGTTCGTCAGCCAAGGACAGAAGACCGATTCAAAATGCCTTACACCAATGCAGTAATTCATGAAGTTCAAAGGTTTGCTGATATTGTTCCAACCAATTTGCCCCATGCAACCACCAAGGACGTAACTCTCAAAGGCTTCTTCATTCCCAAGGTGATTGCTGTGAAATAATTCCATTGTTAATGTCCTAATCTTACTTTGTACAGTATAAACAATTTATAACCATAATTGAGCCCACAATTTTAATCATAAGTCATGACGGACATAAAGTGCATCACCATGTGACCACACCCAATTTATGACCTTTCTTCTGGCACTCATTAAGCAAACATTGGGGTCATAAAATGAATGCTGTGGTCATTAAGTGGGCCCAGTATTCACTGTAGCACTTTTTGGCCAGAAACTGAAAGTAAATGCCAGTTTCTTGCAAAAACATAAATTGTAGCCATACGATCATGGGAGGCTGCAAACAACCATAAATGTGGTCTGGTTGCCAAGTACCAAAATATGACTACATGACCATACTGGGTGGGAAGCCCAGGACATTGGAACTTCTAATCTGGGTTGTTTTTCAGGGTCTGTTGTAAGTGTAATCAGTTGCTAAGTGACAGGTTGTAAATCGAGGATTCACTGTAAGCAAAATGCAGTTTTAAATCCTGTTGAACACTGAATGGACTTAATAATCTATTTGCTTCTTTTTTCCTTAAAGTTTTTTGAACCAATATATTTCTCTATGTATAGTGTTTATATCATTATTTTAAGATGTGTATATTTTCAATACTACCTTTAAAATTTCATTATAAAACTTATATATAAAAGTTTTATATAAAAAGAAAAGTAATATGTATATGGTGACAGCAGCTAGGTTGTTGATTGCCCAACATTGGAAGAGTGATGTTTTACCGACTGTGGACCAATGGACCCAGAAGATGGCTGGATTTGCAGAAATGGCAAAGGTTTCAGCTTTTTTAAAAGATCAGACGCATGAGAAGTATATACAGGAATGGAAATTATGGATTGAGTATGTACAGAATAAGTATCAGACTAGAAAATATTATATCGCTTTTAGTTGAGATGATTATGTTAGTATGTTAGTAAATATAGAAAAAAGATATGGAAGATTGAATAACATATATATTGTTTGGGAATATTAGCATTGCATATAATGGAAGTCAAGGGGGGAGGGAAGAGGGAGGAGGGGGAGGGTTAGGGTGGGGATGGGATGGAATTATATATTGTTTTTATATGTATCTTATTTGTTTTTTAATAAAAAAGTTTTTATTGGTTAAAAATATACAATATCATAGTTTACAATATGTTGAATTTTCAATATCTTTATATAAAGATATTTCAGTTATTATTTTCTTTTTTTAAATTCTCACACAACAGACATTATTATCTTGAATCAAAACAAACAACCAGGTTATATAAAAATTATATAAACAAAGAAAAAGTGTTATACAAAATACAATAAAAGAAGAGAGAGAAAAAAAATGTCAATTAAAAAAACCTTAAACAATAGATTCCCCTCCTTTCTTCATTTCCTAGTTCTGGCTCTTAAAACCATGGTCTGGCCTCCCCCCCCCTCCCGGGCCACAGCAGCTCCGTCCGCCTCCGCTCCTTGGTCATCTAATACTTCCCCCTCTTCGGCTCCTGTATCTTCTCCACCTAGGAAGGATTTATGTTGGTCAAGAAAAGCCTTAGCTTCCGTTACATTATTAATTTTCTTCTTACTGTCCTCCCAAAAAATCATCAAACCCTCCGGAATCAACCACCTAAAACCTACTCCCTTGAGGTACAGCTTATTTGATAAAAAATAATATTTTCTTCTTGATTCTCGTACCTGTCTGGGAATCTGCTTCAGGATGGTGATCTCCTTGCCCCTGTACACCAGCGCCCCCAGTCTTTGTTTTCCCAATATCTCATCTCTCAGTTCCCTTCTCACAAATTTAATATGAATCTCTCTTGGTAAATTATGTAAAATTGCAAATTGTGAGTTTACTCTGTACACCAAGTCCACATCCCTTCCAATAGACTCCAAATCTCTTTCTAAAAATTCACCCAACATTTTAACCATCACTTCTCTCAAATTTTCCTGGTCAAGTTGTTCCACGTTTTGGAACCTGAGAAAATAAGACATCTTATCCTATTGTAAAGTTAACATTGCATTTCCTCTCCCGTCCTCCACCTTCTGGAGTGCCCGTACCTCCCCCTCCAGACCCCCCATCTTCTTCTTGTTTTGCTCTGCCAGCTGTTGAACATCATTTAAATCTTTTTTCATAAATGTCATTTCAGATTTAATTTCAGATAATCCTTTTTGCACGTCATCTAACTTGTCCAACTTCTGGTCCAATATCGCCAGTCTTTCCAAAATTTTCCCCATGTCAGCTGCTGCTGGTTTGTGGCCCTTAGCCATCTTAGATCAGTAGAAGATGAGAAATCAAAAGGCAAACCTCCAGAGAAGAAAGAGGGATTAGCAATCAGAGTAATTTTTCAACTATCCACCAGTGGGCGCTCACAGGAGCAACGAGTCCGAAGTATAGAGTAGGTCAAACAGGAAGCCAGAGGAGAATGTTGTCTTCAATCATAAATAAAGAAGCAGGAAGTCAGACTGCCGCCATTGCCTACCGGGAAGAGAGGCCACCAGACCTCTCCAAGAAACTCTGCCACAGCCATCCTCCAAGGAAAAGTCAGCAAGGTAAGGGGTTTCACTCCATCTCCTTCCCCCTAGTTCTCTGCCACGGCACCTTTCCAGCTACAAGGGGGGGGAACCCCAACCCCCCCCCTCTCGCCTCCAGGATGCCTGCTCCAGCTCCAACCAGTCAGTTCAGTCCGTTGTGCCTTCTTAGCTAGCACCGGTCCCCTTAGGCGCTGTGGCGCCTCCGCGGCCTCGAAAAAAAGCCGCCGATCGCCTCCCACCCCCTCTGGAGCCTCGGGCGCGCCAGCATCGGCCTCCCGGCCCCTGGAAGTGAGGCAGGGGACCCCTGGCGAGCCGCCCTCAAACGGCAAACGCCCCAATAATGGGGCGCTTGGCCCAAAGGGCCTCCAGATGGGGGGGGATCAGACTCTGGGGCCAGAGCTAGCCCGATCAGAGTCTGTCGCCAGCGGAACCGGAAGCGGAAGCTTTATATGTATCTTATAATGTTGGGTTAGGGTGGGGGGGAAAAAGGGGGAAAAATTTGTATTGGTAAAACTTTTTCAATAAAAAAAAAAGAAAAGTAATATAAGAAAAAAGATATAAAAAAGAATAACTTTCAACTTTGTTTGTAACAGGTACAAATATATTATAAAATAACCTCTTTAATTTTAAACAGAAATTAAAGATAAAATATAAAACATATATAAGAAACAGAAACAATAACAATATAAACATTTCTACAATCAAAACAGATCTAATTATCACATCACCAAATCAGTGTTTCATTTTTATCTTTTTCAAGCAAGCAGTCCAAAAGTAGTTTCCAAGTGGAAACAAAGCTAGACAACTTTTTGTTTTTCATCAAAGTGGTAAATTTTGCCATCTCAGCTAGCTCCATTAATCTCAAAAACAATTTGTGAAGAAGTAGAGGTTTTAGAGGTTTACGTATCTTTTCACCAGTATGCATATAAAAGTCTTGCTTCTGTTATCTTATATAAAAACAAATTCCATGTTTCCTTTCAGTCTGTGTATTCATCATGCTTAAAAGAAAAAGGGTTGGTTTTAATTGAACATCGTTTTTTAAATATCTTCTGAATCTAAGTATGTATTTGATGCAAGTGTTTCTCAGCTCTCTTACATGTCCACCAAAAGGGATAAAAAATACCTTCACATTGATTACATTTCCAGCACCTATTTGAAATTTCTTTATAGAACTTTCACAAATTATAGAAAAAAATTGCCTTCAAATGAAAATGTAACTGAGTGTAAACTTCAGTCCTTTTCTCTGCATGTTTCCATTAATAGAGCATAATATATCCAAAGTTTTTCACCCATTTAATAATACAATATTTAATGCTTTTATGTTCCTGATGACTTTCAATAGTAATTTATGTACCTTATGTAACTTATGTTCATCATTAGTACACAGGTTTCTTTGAAAATCCATTTTTTTCATATCCAGAAACAAAGTTCTTTCTATCTCCTATAAATCTGTCAATTGACTATAGACTAGTGATAAGTGTGACTGGCCTTTTCCAATTTTTCTCTTGTTTCTCACTTAAAGTCTTTCAGTTAAAGTCAACAAATCAACATGTCAACAAATTATGTGTAACTGCCACTTCTCTTCTTAAAAAATGTTTATGTAATAAATTTTTCCATTCCACGTCATTCAGTCAGAACTGAAGAAGTGTCTTGGATGAGAAGCAAAATGTCTTCTAGCAAAACATTGTCATTTCAAAAGGCCAATAAAATAGATTAGGTGGACATTTTACCAAAACCTTTTCTGATCACAGTCCAGTTAATTTAATAGTTAAAACAAAACCATTTTTTTAATGGAGACTAATTGAAGCAATACTTCAAAAAGAATGGATTGGGGAGTACTGTAAAAGTTTTTTTTAATAATCATTTGGATAAAGGTATGGAGGTAAAGACTATGGCATCAGCAAGGCTACAGCTGGAGGTATTTTATTCACTATAATTCACAAGAAAAAATGCACAGTAGATTAGAAGAATTTTTTTAAAAGATGAATTACAGAAAGCCGCAACAGACTCCGCTATTTTATATTAAATTCAGTTTTTATAATAATCATCTATGTTAACTGTGAGAGAAATAGCAACTAAATTAAAATATATGTAGCAGAAAAGTTTTGAGTATGCTAAGAAATCAGGGAAATTGCTGTCTTATAAATTGAGAAAGCAATTTATGTACAGGTATGGCATATACAGGTGTGGCTCTGTAAAATAAAAGACAGAATCTAGATTTTGTGTGATGACATATTTATTCAGCTGAACAAAGACTGTCCCTCAGAAGGGGAAGGTACCCAGAGTATAGTGCAATGCAGATATTTATACATTTTCTTTACTTTACTTTCATCTCATTACATAATATGCAACTGGCATCCTACAGATAAGATATGGAAAAGAATGGTATAGAACATCTAATGAAGAAACTGAAGCATTTGGGCATATTCGATGGTTTTAAAATTAATCAAAAGAACAAAAAAATGTTGACTAAAATATGAGACCAAAGGATGAAAAAATAGAGAAGAAAGTTAAATATCTAGGGGTCACACTGACCAATATGATTTGTATGTTGTTTTACAAAAACTATTCCAAAACATAGAATGATGTTTAAAAGGACTTAGTGAGGTGGGACGTATTATTGTTGTTATTATATATATATATATAACTTTGGTTATTAAGATGAATGTTTTAAACAAGATGTTACTTTTATTTCAAACTATACTGACGTTGTCAATTGATTTACTTTTTAAACAATGGCATAAGACTTCATTATAACATTTTCTACAACAATATGTTAAATGGAAAATACTCTTCTTTATATAATTTCAATGTTTAGGGCATGTACATCATTCCATTGCTGACCTCTGTGCTCCATGATGAATCCCAGTGGGAGAAACCTCATGAATTCTACCCTGAGCATTTTCTTGACTCTGAAGGAAAATTTGTGAAGAGGGATGCATTCATGCCTTTCTCTGCAGGTAACATCACTCTGTATATGTGAAAAGCTATCCTGGAAAGAGTTTCAGTGCAACAGGATAGTTAGGAAGATTCATTATTTTCTTTAACATTGTAATTATTCCTTTGAGGCAATGTGACTATGGAAAGCCATGTAAAATAGTTTAGGAAGCCAAAAAACCCACCTTTTTTTGCCATCTATGCTTTCTTCCAGGTCAGAGAGTATGTGCCGGTGAGACCCTTGCCAAAATGGAGCTCTTCCTTTTCTTTACCAACCTCCTCCAGAGATTTACCTTCCAGCCACCTTCAGGAACATCAAAAGATGATCTGGACCTGACTCCTGCTCTTGGACTTACCACCCCTCCCATGCCTTACAAGACCTGTGCTGTGTTATCTTGATCTGATAGGGAAAAAACTCATAATAAGCTATTTTCTCACCTTTTAAATAGCTCTATTTTGACAGAGAGGTAAAATCTGATAACCTGATTCCATATTATGTTATATTCACTATATTTATTTCTATCCTTCCTTTTATTACTTTTACAAGTAACTAAAGGCAGTGCATATATCCAACACACCACCCTACACATTTTTCCCCCAAACATCTTTGGGCTTTGAAGAGAGACTGGCCCAAAATAACCACCGCAGGTTTTCATGGATAAGGCAGGACTAGAACTCACAGTTTCCTGGTGATTAGCCCAAAGTCACTCAGCTAGTTTTCATTGCTAAAATGGGGCTTGAACTCACAATCTCCTTCTTTTTAGCCTGGTATCTTAACCAGTAGACCAAACTGGCTCTCTATTGTTTAGGTCTCTATTGTTGTCAAAAAACTGAATAGCAATGATCTATAGGCATATAAAATATAGGTTCTGATGGGGAAAAATTGTAGGAAATCATAAAAAGCAAAGTGTTTTGTGAAGGGGTGGGTCCTACTTACCTTTACTACCAGTTTGCATCGCGCCTGCGCGCACTCTTCTGCGCATGCACAGAAGCTTCTGCGCATACGCAGATCACCTATGATGACATACGGGTCAGTGGGCAGAGCATCCCGCCGGTTTTACTACCAGTTCTTGCAAACTGGTCCAAACCAAGGGAAACCCACCACTGGTTTTGTGCCATTATTACTGGATTTTTGTTTGGGGGCCATTTGTTTCCTTTGACTTTTACTATTTTTTTTTCTCCTTTATGTTTCTGTTTAGAAATTTTTTGCTTAGTCCTAATTGTAAATGTATATATTTGCTTTGTAAACCTAGTTGTCAATTCTATTATGTCTCCAAAAACCAATAAAATAATACTATTAGTAGCAGCATCCGTAACAGTTGAGGAGATATTATTACCTATATCAGGAAATTCCATGGGACCTCCACATCAGGGGATTGTCGGGGGAGGGGGGCTCTTGTCAATACCAATGGCACAGAACCGAATGCAGCATGACCTAACATCTCTTCGCCCAACACCTCTGGAAGAGATCCCACAAGGCAAACATCTGTCAAGGTTCCGAGTAATGAACCCAACCAATTCAACAACTCAGTCTTTTAGCTTTCTCAAAAAACTGCTTTATTGAGTACATCATTTCGGCACAGTTGAAAAACAAACCAGCTCTAGCTATTTCCCACACTTTCAATATAATTAAAGATTAGACAGCTCCCTCCCTCCTTGTCACAGGACATGTTGTCCAATTAGGTGTTTTGGCATCTCCTTGGTAACCTCTTCCAGTCTCTGGCCAGCACTTGATAGGATGACCTTGGTTCCCATGGAACATTCCAAAGCTCCTCCTCCCCCCAAAGTGTATCAAGCAGAGAAACGGAGAAAGTGGCTGCAACAGGCCCAATCCATTTCAAAGTTGACAATGTCATTAAATGGGGTCAATGTCATCCATTCTGAACAAGACACATACACCCCAAGCTGATGCAGGACTTATATGAAACAAGAAAACCCTTTAGAGGCGGCTATAATTGCTGATAATGATCTCTCAGTCCAACATAACAACCTTATTCCTTCCTCTTGTCAAAACCATACCTCCTGAAGGGCCTCAAACCATTCTCCCCTTTCACTTCTGGAATATCGGCAGCAGGTCAGTCCCATTAAAATACCTTTTTTTTTTTACTATATATCATGTTTTGATGTCCTCTTTCAATAGGAAACATGGATTTCTTCAGATGTAGAGCTAGATGGTTACTGGGTTACCTCTATCTCCACTGTCCCGAACCAAGCAGTTGGGAGATCTAAAGGTGGTATTATGAGGCTGTTGGCACAGCCTTGCAATTAAAATGTGCCTTATTGCCTTCTTTACAGCTGTGGTTGTTGCTACCTTGCTGTCATCCAAACAGGAGGAGATTTTGCTTTTTAACATTTATTTTCCCCCTCTTAATAAAAACAATCTGATGAACTATATTTGGGAGCACATAATTTTTTTTATCCTTAGTTGTTTAGACAAACATTCAGAGCTTCAATGATAATAGGTGGAGATTTAAATGCTAGGATGGGACTAAATGATCCTATATTATTTCACCAATTTAAGATCCATTATGAGGAGAATGTATTAGAGGAATCCTTGTATTTTAGAGAAGTTAAAGTCCTAAAAACTAACTGAACATGTCTATATGCAAGACAGGTGACAGGTGACTGCCCATCTGAACCCATATATCCTTAAAGTTTCCATAAGTGCAAACCACCCAGCAGAAAACACCTATCAGGGGGAGGGAAGAAAATTTATAGTTGATTATTGGATAGTATCGTGTGAACTTTTGAATTTTTTATGAAAGAGAGAGGTAGCTTCACAACTGGAAAGTGGCCACTATTCAATAATCCCTCTCCCCCACTCCCCACCCCCACTCCCCAACCCCCACTCCAAGGGAATAACTGTAAGGAAATTCATTCTTTCTGTCTCTGGAAAGATACAAAAATAAACCTTGCATTGCAAAAGGAGTGTCAGGCTGTTACATCACAGCACCACCAGGTTGCCACTTTAGATCACTGCATGCACATCAGAGAAGCATCATCTCAAGCAACAGCACACTCACACAGGCACGCATACGCATCCTACAACTCAGTCCAAAGTGGCCAGAAAATATAGTCCCTGGGCGCCCCCGAAGATGCTTGGCAGACAAAGTATGGGACAACCTCCCCCCACCCCCCGCATCACAAAGGCAGTGTCCGCTGAATCCTTACAAAACTGGGCAAAGGCGGAGAGAGGGGAGCAGATGGAGCTGAATTGAGCTGAATCTCTCTCTCTCTCTCTCTCTCTCTCTCTCTCTCTCTCTCTCTCTCTCTCTCTCTCCCCTCCCTCCCTCCCTCCCTCCCTCCCTCCCTCCCTCCCTGACTGCAGCAGGAAAAGGCAGGCGGCTACTTTCGGCCTTGGCTGGTGCTGGATGCGTGACCTGCTTTCTGCCCTGAGACACTGGCCCACCCTGCCCTGCACCACGGCCAATGCTGCTGCACAAGGCGCTGTGAGGGCAGACCATGGAGGCAGCAACAACAGTGCTGTCAGGAGCTGCAGCAAAGGGCTGAAAGAGCCACATGCAGTTCCAGAGTCACGGGTTGCCAACAGCCACTTTAGAGGGTTGTAGATAGACTCTGCTGTGAAATGAATGAGTGCCAGATTAATCTGGACCAAACTCCTTACTGGCCTCCAGTTATACCACAAGATATATCCTGGCTGATCAGATCGCTTAAGGTTAATACAGCTACCAGAGTCAATTGTGTTTTCTCAGAAATAATTAAAAAGAACCCTAGCTGGTAAGCACAGTATCTCTCTTCACATGTATAGATCAGACTGGTTATATGACAAGAGATTGGGGAATGGCAATTATTGTACCAATTTTTTTAAAAAAGCAATAAAAAAGACCCATGTAACCACAGGGCCATCAGTCTATTGAATGTTGTTAGCAAGTTGTATGCTAAGCACCTAAATCCCAAGCTTCTAGACTGGATAATTAAAAGGCATAATTAAAAATGAACAGGCTATATTCAGAGAAAGGAAATCAACAATTGACCACATCTTGGTGCTTGACCATCTTGTCAAAATTCTTGCCAGGATTTCGGTAGGATTAAATAATTGGGTTCACATTAAAACTAATGAGAATCTGAATTCTAAATTTATTGTTCTAGCCAGTGTTGTATTTAAAATAAATGACCCCAAATAAGTCTATAACTTTAAAAATTTAAATGCACTTTTACAAATGAAAATCTTGAAGGGTATCCTTCCAGACAAAATTATCTTAACAGTATATAAATTCACCTGAAACAATGTGAAAACATACCGCTATTAAAATTAAATTCACCTTAACTACATGTATCTTATCCCAAACATACAAAGGCAATCTAGGCCCTCGTCTTCAAATGCTACATCTGTAAATAAAACAGTGAGGCATTGATCTGCTTCTACTGGAATTCCAATCAATATTTTGGTCTGAAAAATCTTACTTGTGTTCTCTTAATTCACTATTGGATGTGTTAGGGATCTTCATCTGAGATGAAGCCTTCATCTGTTCTCAGCCATTTTAGTTAGAATAGCTTTAAAATTAAAAAAGTGGCTTTAAAATTTCTATATCTACCAGCATCTCCATACGAATAGATGTGCCATTTTTCCCTGTAAACTATTTTTGGTAACAATTGGAAGGTAAAATAGTTGCTAATCATTATTGGTGTTATCCAAAAATCAATAAATGATAACTCTTCAATAACCAAAATAGAACATAATCACTTATTTTTGTTCCAGTGGTGGCGATTAGGCAATAATCAGTGCAACCTTAACCATTTCTGTGCATAGACAACTTGATCAAAATCCTGATAAAGGATCTTACAGAATATGAAATGCATTAACCTGGTAATTACCACTTCTACTTAATGTCTACTATATTTTCCAGAATTTTATTTATAACCAGCTATATAATAGAACTGAACTTCCAGTGTTGATGGTATAATATAGAATAAGATGATTTGGTATAGAAAATGATCACTTCTATCTTTGTTGATAGGGATTATTGTTCAGACATTATAATACATAGGAAAACCTATGAGAAGAAATCCTCTCTTTTGGTGGCCTTCCTCAATTTTGAGCAGACCTTTGATCAGTGGTGAAATCCAAATTTTTCTACTACCAGTTCTGTGGGCGTGGCTTGGTGGGTGTGGTGTGGCTTGGTGGGCGTGGCTTGGTGGGTGTGGCAGGGAAAGGATAATGCAAAATCCCCATTCCCTCCCCACTCCTGGGGGAAGGATATTGCAAAATCTCCATTCTCACCCCACTTCTGGGGCCAGCCAGAGGTGGTATTTACCGGTTCTCCGAATTACTCAAAATTTCCGCTACCGGTTCTCCGAACTGCTCAAAATTTTTGCTACCAGTTCTCCAGAATCTGTCAGAACCTGCTAGATTTCACTCCTGCCTTTGGCTCAATATACAGAAGTGAGCTCTGGGATAAATTAAAAAGTACCACTATTGATAAATGCTTCCTCTACCGCATACAAAAATTATATCCCAGCTCCACCTTAAAACTGGGGTATAACTTTATCTGGCTCAATAAATGTACAAAAAGGAGTATGCCATGGATGTATCTTGGACCCTTCCCTTTTCAATCTGTATATTAATTCTTTGACCTTTTGCACAACCCAGACTTGCATCCTTCCAACTTAGCACAATGCGAAATCCCAATACCTCTTTACACTGACAATGCCACTATTATTTCTCAAACTTCAACTCAAACTTCAACTGAACTAAAGAGAGCTATGGCAGCAATATTAAAGTACCATAGACAAAATAATCTGGTCCTCAATTTTGATAAATTGAAACTCCTAGCTTTTGCCAAAAGAGCTGTTCAATACTCCTGGTGATTAGAAGGGCACCTAGAACAGGTCACTCTATTTAAATACCTTGGGGTGGTTTTCCATATGAAATGTAGTTGGAAGGCACATCTAGACCACACAATGCAATCAGCCCTTAGGTCCTCAAATGCCAGCAATATTTTTTTTATATAGGTGGAAGACAATTAGTCCCCACAGCCTTAAAATATTTTGAGGCTAAAACATTGATGTAAATTCTTTACAGGACAGAAACAATATTTTTTTTGAAGAAAGACTATCTGGGATCTGTACAAAATTTCTGCGATCAGAGGTGAACCCTTGAAATTGATCCTAAAAAAATCAAGACAAAGAAAAGGAAATATTTTAATCTATTTTTATTTTATTCAAAAAAGTTAAAATACAAAATTCCCCCCAATTTTTTTGTTAAAAAACAAAGAAAAAACACAGAAAAACAATACATTTAAAAGGTGCATTTAAAAAACCTAACACATGTACACATATCATCCCACTAGTTTAGTGATGGCAAACCTTCTAGACACCAAGTGCGCAAACTGTGTGCATGCGCATGTCCAAACTGAAAGGTGGACACACGCACACAAACACGTGCATGTGTGGACATAAGTGTGTGCATTCACAGATATGCACACGGACATGCACAGACATTTTCATTTGTTTTTATATGTAAGATGCCCAGAAAATATTTTGGATAGGCAGACTATTATCTTTAATCAATCAATCAGATTAGATCAGCTTTAATATAGAAAATAATGTCTACATTCTAGAAATCCAAGCCACCTCTAGAGAGAACCAAAACCAACCCTCTTAACTGATCCCATTTAGAATATTTTCTGGAGCTTACTGAAGAAACAGGTAATATGGACGCAAAGAGTTATAGTGCTTCTATTTACATGTTTGGAGAATTCTCTAAATGGCCCCTTTATAATGCTCCACAATGCACCTCCACTGTTTAGTGGCAATTCCTATGCAAACAGCCAATAAGATGCTAATTCATATACTGGGATTTTGCTTGAGTATCAGAACATCATAGAAAATCCCATTATATCAGATTGATACAAGCCAAGAGGAATTACATCTCAGGAAATCGTCTGGCAGAAGTAACAGATCAAGCAGAAGATGGGGGGGAAAGTTCCCACTCCCTTCTCAGTTGATTGGACAGAGATGGGAAAATATCAGCCGAATAATTTCACAAGAAGATATATCACTGTTGCTCTTGAGATCCAGTACATTAATAGACTAAATGATTCCATTTGCTGGATTCCTTATCTGAAATGTTGTTAATAATCAAGAGGATTTCATAATCCAATATTATTCATTAAAAGATGTTTCAAGTGTTGGATTGCTGTGCAGTTCAAATGTGTTTAAACTTGTTTGCAATGTTTTCATTTAAGGATAGGCACCAGTGAATGGCAAACGGTGAATGGCAAACAATCAAATATAGATCAAATTCCAAGGGAGGAGATAGAAAACCAAGGCAAGTTTGGAAGTGATTTAGCATAAGGGGCAGTCTGAATATTCAATAGAAATACTAGCTGAGTTTCTGCTTAGTGCAATAGTTTGAAATACATGTTTATATCACTTCAATTTGCAGATTTCATTCTAATTATTGCTGAAAACTGCTTCTGAAAGAAATGGTTTGGTTTGGACTTGTTTTATTATTAATACTATTCATTCTTACAGTTTTATTCCTTTTCAAAATGGGTAGTTCCCAGAGTAAAAGCTCCCAAAAGCTTCCACCTGGACCCAGGACCATACCCATTTTGGGAAATCTGCACATAATGGATTTCAAGAGGCCTTTTAAGACAATGATAAAGGTATTAACTAATGATTAACAAATATGAATGTTCTTTGCCAAAGTGTATTAATGTTGATATAAAAGTTTAGCAATTTATCTAGTTTACTGGAATAAGATTGATATGCTCCCTGTTGGTTCTAAGGAGTCTATGGGAATGTGTAAAATTGAGATTAACTTGCATTTGTTTATAAATGCACAAGGATTATACAAGCAAAAATATTTGTTAATAGGATGTACATTTTTCTATTTATCTGAAACTTGAATGGTTAAAATTGCCTATGATTGTGTAGAAGAAGGTATATGTATTCTAATTCATAGATTAACGTATTTTAAGAAAATATAAGCAGATATATATTTTAAGGTATATATTATGAGTAGCAATTGTCCAAATCTTTTTTACTGTATTTCTTGCTCCAGGATATTTTTCCAAAATACTGAGTGAAAAACTTAATTTTGAACTTTACTTACATGTTGATAGATCCAGGTTAAATATGATAAATATAAATAAATCCCCCCACCCCCCCTTTTTTTTTGCTTGCTAAATCATTTTGAAGGTTTTACAGAAGAGTTTGAAATTTTTATACAAAAAAAAAAGAAATCTCAGGTGTGATTATAAAGTATTTTTTAAATGACTGCAAGAGGTTTTGCAGTAGATTCCTTTACATTCTGATATTTTAATTTTTTTATAAAAATAAATTAAGTTCCATGCATTTCTTAAAAGTGTTTCATTTTCTTCAGTTGTTGGTGGTTGTGCACAGCTGAGCAGTCAATGTGTAGTGTTATGTGTGGTAGATCAAGAATGGTGCTGCCCATGGAGGCATGGAAATGAATATATCAGAAATTATTATTATTGAAAGTTATTTCTGATATCTTAACTACACCGCAAAATTTAAAAGTATATTTTTAAAGATATACTTTAAAAGTATAGTAGCATATAACATAAAAGAAAGATTCCCTTGAGTTTCTGAGATATGACTTCTTAAAGAATTCTCTTTACGTGAATCTAATTGTTGATCAGAATTTTTTCTTTTTTCATCTGCTGAATTCCAGTTATCAAAAGAATATGGTCCCATTTTCCGTCTTCAAATGGGATGCCAGAAAATGGTGGTCCTGACTGGCTATGAGACCGTCAAAGAGGCTCTAGTGAACCAGACAGAAGCATTTGGAGAGAGAGCCATTGTCCCCATTTTGGAGGATTATGCAAAGAACTTTGGTAAGTTATGTCATTCTGGATTGTAGCTGACAATCCTTACAAAAACCTGATCAGTATTATGTATATGTAGTCCTTACTTAGCAACTGCCTCAGATTCTGACTCTTTGCTAATATAAGGGTATTAAATGGTAGTAAAAAGTAAAGAAAAACCAACATTTTTCAATCAATGCATATACTTACACCCAAATTTCACCCAGACTAAGAGTAATGTTGGCATTTCTGTACAACAGAACTTTATTTAAATATAGTGGCAACAACTGGTGAGATTTGATCCACATCCTCCTTCCCTCCCTCCCTCCCTCTCCCCTCACTCCCCCACACACATACACGATTTGCTCAGCAACCATGTCACTTAGCAAACATTTTGCCAGAACCAATTATGGTTGATAACCAAGGATTCCCTGTAGAACATTTCACCTGAAGGTTTCATAGATAGGAGTAACCTCAGAGAACTTGGACTTAGATTTTGGAAATCTAAACAAGATAGATAAAATCTTTATTTTGCTGCCTTGATTTAATCACTCATTGCCAACAAAGGCAGCTAGAGAACAAAAATTTATGGCAATATTGTACTAATAGCACGAATCCAACCCTTGAACATATTTGTTTATATTTGTTTGCAAATTTGGGTTGGAGGAAAGCCCAGTATTGTGCACACATTTTTCTTCATATTGCCCCAATTATGGTACCTGAGAAGTTGCACAGTCAAGTCACTAGTAAATACTAGAACTGGTTGGTCCAAAATTTAAAGAAGAAAATAGATGTGGGAGTTTTCTCCCAAAGCTCTGTTTGGATCATATACTATTTCTCCTTACAAGAGACAGGATAATTTACATGTTGGGTTGCAATCCTTACTCATCATAGGCATCTTATAATGTATATTACTATATTAACAAAACCATCTTTTGTTACCCTTCACACTTAAGCAACCACTTGATCAGAGCACATTTACTGCATTTGCTGTGCTAAATATCTGCTTTCCGTATCTTCATTTTTAATACCCTAAATATATTAGGTTGCAATTTGCATTTTAATGGTATAATATTCCTAGTACAAACTGATTTTCAACTTAACCGCTTATCGCTACTTCTCCAATTTCAGGTATTGTTTTTGCTCATGGTAAAAACTGGAGAGCGATGCGGCGCTTTTCAATATCTGCATTACGTGATTATGGAATGGGAAAGAGTATTGTTGAAGACAAAATTACTGAAGAGTGCAGTGTTTTGACTAAAACATTTGAAACTTATGAAGGTGAATTGATATTTCCTCGTGCAGATTTAGCAGTGTATCTTTCTGTATATAGAGGACTTAGAAGAATCTTTTTCAGAAAAATATGCCAAGAACTATTCTTCATGGAAAATTATTATATTAAATTAGCTATTAAAGAGTATAGAATGGTAAATTGTTTTCAATAGGAGAACTATTTCTATGCATGAAAATGTCTGGTCATACTGCTTACTGCTCTTATCAAAAAGAACTGGTCATAGTACAGGACAAGGTACAAACACTCCAACCTCAACTTTTTGCTTTTACACATTAATGTATAACTAGCTATTCGTATCATGACAAATCTTATGATCAATAAAACCAAAGTCAAGGTTTCATTTACATATCAAAATGCCTGTACATCCTTTATCTAGTGTTTATTAGTTCTGTTGACAATTTCAATTTATCTTCATGGTCCGGCACACTCTGTTCTAGATGTTATGACTCCCTCTTCTGAGTCCTGCAATCATGAGTGGAGAGTTACGTATTTAAAAACTCTTATTGGAACAGTTTAAAACTTTGCAAGAAATGCACCTATTTTTAATAACTGCAGAAACAAATTGTAAATAAAAATGAGAACGCTTCATTTCTGATGGAAAGAGCTGGGACTCTGCCCATCATTATAGAGAGGGGATTTGTGCTCTGAAGCATTAGATCTATTTCTTAAAAACTTTTATCTTACTCATTTTATTCTTCATGCTGCCAGCAACATGGTCTATCCTTAACTATTCTTCCATTCCACATTGGGACTAGAATGTTGCTGCACCTTTTTGTCTGTGATCAGAAATGTAACTGCTTCTAACACAAAATAATGTATATAGGATAGGATAGGATAGGATAGGATAGGATAGGATAGGATAGGATAGGATAGGATAGGATAG
>WNWU01000072.1:114391-154274 GCA_012654045.1 Ptyas mucosa
TAGAATAGAATAGAATAGAATAGAATAGAATAGAATAGAATAGAATAGAATAACAGAGTTGGAAGGGACCTTGGAGGTCTTCCCCTCTGCCCAGGCAGGAAACCCTACAAAACTTCAGACAAATGGTTATCCAACATCTTCTTAAAAATTTCCAGTGTTGGAGCATTCACAACTTCTGCAGGCAAATTGTTCCACTTGTTAATTGTTCTAACTGTCAGGAAATTTCTCCTTAGTTCTAAGTTGCTTCTCTCCTTAATTAGTTTCCACCCATTGCTTCTTGTTCTACCCTCAGGTGCTTTGGAGAATAGTTTGACTCTCTCTTCTTTGTGGCAACCTCTGAGATATTGGAACACTGCTATCATGTCTCCCCCAGTCCTTCTCTTCATCAAACTAGACATACCCAGTTCCTGCAACCATTCTTCATATGTTTTAGCCTCCAGTCCCCTAATCATCTTTGTTGCTCTTCTCTGCACTCTTTCTAGAGTCTCAACATCTTTTTTACATCATGGCGACCAAAACTGGATGCAGTATTCCAAGTGTGGCCTTACCAAGGCATTATAAAGTGGTATTAACACTTCACATGATCTTGATATCTCTAGTATAACATTGTTCTGTCCCCTCCCTGCTTCAGGAGCCCAGACAAGCACACACACAAACAGAAGTGTACGAAAGTCGTTTATTCACCATTCATAAACAACAAGCTGGCAGCAAGCCCGGGAGAGATAAAGACAGCTGTTATTTTGAGTTGCCACGGCCAGTCCCTGATAAGGCTCTCCGGCATGTCCAAAAACAAACAGTCTTAAGGTTAGCAAACACTTATCTGATGCAGTACTTCAGGAAACAAGCAGCCAAGTTAATAATTTGTTCGTCACAAAAGCCAACAAGGTAAGGTCAGCTCCTTTTATACCTTGTGGGGCGTTGGCTTTGTGACTCATCACCTCGTGCTCGGCCCCACCCACTCCTTTGCTGAGCCCGTCTCTCTGATCGTCACCACCTGGGATTAATCCACTCCCTCTCCTCATTAACGTCTGACTCAGAGGAGCTTTCCTCCTCAGGGCTTTCAGCTGGGGCCTGGGGTGGTGCCAAACCAGACGGGCCAGGAGAGGGGGGCCTTGCCTCCTCCTCCTCTTCACTTTCGGAGGGTTCTTCCTCCGAAGGTCCGGGCTCGGGAGCCGAAGACACAACAAACATTAATGTGTAATGCCCTCTGGCTCAAAAGGATAGGTTACGGCGTTATTCTCTATGTTACTATCAGTAAATTTTAGCTCATAAACCTGCGTCTCCTGCTATCTTCTATATCTATGCAGAGTACAATCTAGTTTCTATGTAAATGCTATGTATAAGCAATCTAAAGGTGACAAAGAGCAGGTTTAATTCTGGGATTCTTTCACAAATTCTGTTTTAATTTATTGCTCATGACCAGGAAAGCCATTTGACCCAGGAACAATTTTGAAAGCTGCAGCTGCCAATATCATAGTTTCTTTTTTACTTGGCAAGAGATTTGAATATGAAGATGCTACACTTCTAAGACTACTGGAGTTAGTTGAAGAAAATATACACCTTGCAGGAACCCCTTCTGTGTTGGTAATGTAAACTTTCATATGAAATAAACTTCATCTCTAGAGTTTGTAAAGGATTAATTCATAAGATTTGGAACTTAATTGATTAGAAATCTTTGGTTAACCATAGCTCCATGAATTTTATTGTTATTGTTGATGATGATGATTATTTTATGGACCATGGAACAAACTTTATTTGGATAAAGATGTTTTGAGATGTCTACCAGAGAATGTATTCATCATATTCAGCTCTGTTAATATACTACCTCTCTTATTATTCTATACCGTTTCAGCTGTATAATATGTTTCCCAAGCTGGGATTCCTTTTGGGCGCTCATAAGACAATAATGAATAACCGAAAGGAGTTCCATGATTTCATACAGGCCACCTTCCTTGAAAATCTCAAAGATCTGGATGAAAATAACCAGAGGAGTTTTATTGATACATTTCTTATTCGGCAGAAAGAGGTAATAAGGCATTTTAAATTTATGCTTGCTTGCTATCGGCTGCCATAGTAATGGTGGGGGGGCTGTATAGCAGGGGTGAAATCGAGCAAGTTCTGACAGGTTCTGGAGAACCGGTAGCGGAAATTTTGAGTAGTCCGGAGAACCGGCAAATACCACCTCTGGCTGGTTCCAGAGTGGGGTGGGAATGGAGATTTTACAATATCCTTCCCCTGGAGTGGGGTGGGAATTGAGATTTTGCAGTATCCTTCCCCTGCCATGCTCATCAAGCCATACCCACAGAACCGGTAGGGAAATATTTTAGATTTCACCCCTGCTGTATAGGTATTTGGGTGGGGAGGAAGCGAGCTGGTGGAGATGTCTCATGATGTGACCAAATAGGGAGTAAAAGGGAGAAATACTCTCATCATCTTCTGCGCAGCTGAATGGACTTGTTGACAGTCAGTTAAGGTCAACTGTTCTGGCATATCAGATGGATGGGGCCATCTGAAGATGCACCTCACATGACACCTTGGGGAGCTCAGGATTGGAAATTCAGCCAGGGTCCTTGGGGGCGGGATTTGGGAATACTTTCAATATATAACATTTGCACCTTTTGCCTCAGATCTTGCTTCCTTTTCATTGCTATCAGTTCATGCTCAGTAAAAGTACCTTTCTCTACAAACATGGAGTTGGTGTTTTTCTTTCTTGAGTTTTGAACGGAGGCATATCTGACAGCAACACTGTTTTTTGTAGCAGTTGAGTGAAGCAGTCATATGGGGGTCTTGCTTAACAACCACTTTCCTCAATGTCCAATTATGGTCATAAATTGAACATTACCTGTAGTACCACTTCTATTGTCTCTCATAGAGGGATAATTCTAGTAGGGAGATAGTTAGGTGGGCCCTTGGGAAGCAACCCTTTTATCTTTATTTATAAACATTGGGATATTAATTATTATGATATGGGTTGGGCTACGTTGTGAATGCTCTCCCTATTGGTCCAGAAACTGATCAGTGCAGGAGAAGAGGAAAGCCATTCTCCCTTTTTAGAAATTGCAGTCTAAGGAAATCCATGGAAAAGTGAAGGTGAGCTCTGAAACCGGAAGTCTTTCTTCTTCATGTGAGTTAAAATAAAATCACTCTTCATGAAAGAAAGCATTGATCTGGCATGTATTGAGAAGAACTAGCAGAGAGAGGTGGGGGATGTTCATCACAATTTTTCTCCAAACTCATTCCTGGTTCTTCCATTGTCACCATTCATTGGAACATAATGTGCAACAGTCACTTGGCATATGCACTTCCCTACACAGCCACAGCAAAAGGATGTCCTGAGTTCATGTTTTCTGACATACATTTTTGCCCTTTCTATGGTAATTAATCCTAATTTTAATTTCCCTGCATACATTGATAAATGCCAATCTACAAGATCAAGCTGTCTTCATTTAGATAAATTTTCACCTTCCGTTTAAATTTCACAACAGGAAACATTTTAATTTTTCTTCAGTTCAATTCATTCAATAACTCATGGTCTTTACCAAATGTTCCTCATTATCACAGTCCTCTATTGCTTTGGCCATCAACATATAGGTCCATGAACCTATATGGTCTTTGGTCAATCAAGACCTTCACATACTGTTTTTTGGTAGGATACTGTGCATGGCCCCGTTGTGAACCGGTAGTAAAGGTAAGTAGAGCCCACCCCTGATATGTAGGTGGCTGAAGCAGCACAGCACAAGCACAGCATGGCTTGGAGTGGTTGCTGCCAGACAGGAATGAGTGAGGGCATGCATGAAATTCTGGGAAAGGCATAGCAAGGCTTGGGAAGATGTTTGGGAGTGCATGGGTGTGGGGGACAAGGGTGCAAGAGAGGCAGAGTTGAGGCATGGGAAGGGATGTGGTATTTCAAAGAGGGGCTAGTGCATAGATGGAGAGACTTACACCAGAAAGTCCCTACTGGCTCCCCATTGGTTTTTTTGGGAGAAAACAACAAGGATGGTCACAAATGGCAAGTATGTGATCAGAGATCACTGAGCCATAGTAAGTGCAAGAGAATTGTCAAGCACCCAGCTCATGATCACAAAATTGTGGGGGTGCTCGGAATGTTGGCACTCCAAGAATGATCACAATAATCATTTGTTCAATGTCATCATAATTTAAAATATTCCCTGAATGGTCATAAGTTAAGGACTACTTTTAGGAAGTATAAACGTGAAGATTGTTTTTTAAAGATTGCTTTAATAAAGCTTTATATAAGCAGAAATCTAGAGTCTAGATTTCTCTTAAAATCTCTTTACATTGGGTAAATGATGTCACAAAATTTAAAGGCCACTATTACATCTGTTCATGTATTTAGATTGCAGGAATACACTGAATTTCCTTGATATATTTTCTTTATACTCTTCAGGAGAATAAGAAATCAACAGATAGTTATTTTCATAATGATAACCTTAAAGCTCTTGTGGATAACCTATTTGGTGCTGGCATGGATACAACCTCAAACACTTTGTGTTGGGCCATACTCCTAATGATGAAGTATCCAGAGGTTCAAAGTAAGCAGTTTTTATTTGACTGGATTTCAATAAAAATATATAATTACCTGCCAAATAACAAGGTGTGGGAGAATAAGAAGCAAGAATGAGTTGCCCTATCTATTTATATTAATGTGATGTGAGAGTGAATATAAGATGTCATCATAAGAAAGACTCACACATGTACCTTCAGAGATTTTGGAAAGGTGCACCAGCCACAGAATGTGTGTTATGCACCTACAGTATAACCTCCCATTACTGCTGAATAAAAGCTAAAACAGAAGAAAGCTTTTTTCCTATGAATGATATATTCCAAGCACAATCCTCCCATAATTGATTTCTTTTACTTCACTAAGTATTTCATAGTTTCTATTTCTATTTAAAATATAAATAATCAGTCATTTTTCTGCATGGAGATAATCATAGAATAAAACATATAGTGAATAAAAGCAAAAAAATACAGAAAGAAAATTACAAACATAGATCACAAAATATTATCTTCAGAACTATATTCTAAATGTACTTTGCAATTTTTGCATAAACTCCCATTTTAAACAAAATTCAACTTATGGAATCATTTTGATGCATAACGTGATTCTATTCTCCCAGGGAAGGTCCAAGAAGAAATTGCAAAAGAGATTGGAGTTTGTCGGCCAAGGACAGAAGACCGAGTCAAAATGCCTTACACCAATGCAGTAATTCATGAAATTCAAAGATTTGCTGATATTGTTCCAACCAATTTGCCACATGCAACCACCAAGGATATAACTTTCAAAGGTTTCTTCATTCCCAAGGTAGTTTTTGTGAAATAATCCAATTGTTAATGTTCCAATCATTCTTTGTTCAGTATAAACAATTTATGAACATAATTGAACCCACAATTTGGGAGTTGATGGAATTCCTGCAGAGTTGCTGAGACCACTGCCAACAAAAGCACTGACAGCACTTCGACAAAATGTATGGAAGTCTGGTCAGTGACCAAAAGAATAGAAAAGGTCATTATTTATCCAAATACCAAAGAAAGATATGAAAAATTGCTCCAATTACTGAATCATTGCCTTGACATCATACTTGACTAAAATTGTCTTGAAGATAATCCAGCAATGTTTGAATCCAACCACCAAAAGAGAATTGCCTGATGTACAATCAGGATTTCAGAAAAGTAGAGGAATGTGTGATCATATTGCCAATTTTTGTTGGATGATGGAAAAAGCAAAGGAATGTGCTTCATTGACTACACAAAAGTCTTTGACTGTGTTAGCCATGACAACCCCTGGAACTGCCTCAAAGAACTGATAATATCACCACACCACAACCAGCTCATTCAGTCATTTTACTTTGATCAGGGAGCCACTGTAAGAATGGAATATGGTGACACAAAATGGTTCAGAATTGGGAAAAGGCACTCAGTAAGTTTGCATCCTGTTACCTATACTATTCAACATGCACACAGAAATAGTTATGAGAAATGCCCATTTGGAGGAATCTACCATTGGGGTTAAAATTGGTGGTAGGAATATTAACAACCTCCAATATATCGATGATGCAACGTTGCTTGCGGAAAGCAAGGAGAATCTGGAGTGGTTAATACTAAGAGTCAAAGATGAAAGTGAAAAATTTGGACTACATTTTAACATCAAGTAAAGATAAAGACAACTGCAAAGAACACATAGGTCAGAGTGCAGATCAACAATGAGACCATAGAAACAGTAAAGGAATTTATCTTCCTGGGCTCCAAAATTGATATGTCCTAAGATCAGAAGGCATATAGCACTTGGAAGAACTGCTATATCTGGCATGAATAACATCTAAAAGAGTAAAAACATCAGCCTCACAACCAAATGCAGATTACCGTATTTTTTGGACTATAAGACACACTTGACTATAAATTGCAGCTAAATTTAGAAGAGGAGAACAAAAAAAAGTTTTTGGCCTCCCCTTTTTTCAGGCCTTTTTTTGGGGGCCTTTTCCAGCCTTTTTTCAACCCGTTTTTGAGGATTCTTTCAGCCTGCTTTTGAAGCTTTTTTCGGCCTATTTTCAAGGTTTTTTTCAGCCCATTTTCAAGGTGCTTTTTTGGCCCATTTTTTCAGAAAAAATGAGCTGAAAAAAGCCTCAGAAACAAGCCTCCAAATCACGATCCGAAAGAGCCATGACATGGTGTGAGTGTATGGAGAGTGCTGATCCATAGAGTGGCCAAAGGTCAGGCACAAGTGAATAGCTGACGACAATGATGATATTTGCAATACTACCTTTAAAATTTCATTATAATAATTTGTTTTTTAAATATAATTTTATTGAATTTTCAAAACTAATAAAAAACAGAATAATGAAAAAAGAAAAGTTCAAAAAAGGAAAACAAGAGAAAGAAGAATTAAAGAACTAATACACACTATTTCTATAGTCAAAACAGATCTAGTTATCATATCTGCGTGAACATTTTTGGCACCAAGTTCCAAAGCGTACACCAGAAACCAAAAAAAGGAGATGATCTTCTGGTTTTCAGTGCATGTGCCAACCACCTGTTCTTCCGGTTTCTGGTGCGCATGCATGCACGAGGATCAGCTGTCCAGTGCACATGCACCAGCTCCATTTGGCCTTTCAGGAATTCTCCGACCTCCCTGCCTGCCCCCTTGCCCACCCTCCTGGTCCCTGTCGAGGTGGCAGGACATCCCCACCAATGACCCAGTTCTGCAGCCCCAGACAGGGAGAGGAATGTCGCCGCCCTCCACTGGAAAGGGAGGTAAGAGGCATCAGCATTCCCAGGGCTCAGGTTGGGAGGCCAGGATGAAGCGTCCCCCCCCCCAGCCCACCACCAGGAACAAGTCAACACAGTCCCCCCCCTTTCCCAGTCGCTTCCTGGCCAGCACGCCTCTTAACCCTCAGTGTTGTGTCCATGCTGTGTCCAGCCCTCCTGGAGCAGCGCGGCTCCTCCTTTTCCTCCAGCATCCTGGCTGGAAGTGGCAGCATGAGAACCACCATCATCCCCTCGCAGGGGCAGAAGCAATGGGTGGGACAGCCAGCTGCCCAGCCAATAAATCCTGCCCCACTGCCCTATGCGCCCGAGCTGGCCAGGCGCTTTGGACTGTGGACACACAGCAATGCTGTGGGCTGGAGGGATGGGGCCGCGCAAGAAGCCCATTCAGGTGGGGAGGGAGGGAAGCCCCGGCCTGCCTGGCAGTTCTGCTCCCCTTGCTGTTGCTCCCTTTGTGGGTTCTGGCACGGGCCACCTGGTGTTCACGTGTGCATGCATGCTGGAAACCGGAAATCATCTGCCGAGTGTGTGCATGCGCACCAGGCGGCTGCTCTTTCGGTTTCTGGTACTCCCACACGTGTGAAGACCATCTGGCCAGAACGCTGGAACCCAGAAGAGCAATGGGCGATGACTCCATGTGCCCAGAGAAATGGCTCTGTGTGCCACTTCCGGCATGTGTGCCATAGGTTCGCCATCACAGGTATAGAACATCTAATGAAGAAACTGAAGCATTTGCACATATTAGCTGGTTTTAAAATTAATCAACAAAAGAGAAAAATGTTCACGATAAAATAATTGAAAAAAGGATGAAAAAATAGAGAAGATGATTAAATATCTAGGGGGTCACATGGACCAAGATAGATTGCTTGTTTTAGAAAAACTATTCCAAAATATGGAATGATGTTACAAAAGAGTTAGTAGGGTGGGACAAATTATTGTCTTTATTAGACTGACTTTTGGTTATTAAGATGAATGTCTTATTCAGGATGTTATTTTTATTTCAGACTAGACTGATATTGTTGACTGATTTGCATTTTAAGCAATGACATAAAATTTCATTATAATATTTTTACAGTAATGTGTTAAATGGAAAATGCTCTTCTTTATTTAATTTCATTGCTTAGGGTATGCAAATTGTTCCTTTGCTATCATCAGTGCTCCATGATGAATCCCAGTGGCAGAAACCTCATGAATTCTACCCTGAGCATTTTCTTGACTCTGAAGGAAAATTTGTGAAGAGGGATGCATTCATGCCTTTCTCTGCAGGTAACATAATTCTGTATATGTGAAAAGCTATCCTGGAAAGAGTTTCAGTGCAACAGGATAGTTAGGAAGATTCATTATTTTCTTTAACATTATAATTATTCCTTTGAGGCAATGTGACTATGGAAAGCCATGTAAAATAGTTTAGGAAGCCAAAAAACCCACCTTTTTTTGCCATCTATGCTTTCTTCCAGGTCAGAGAGTATGTGCCGGTGAGACCCTTGCCAAAATGGAGCTCTTCCTTTTCTTTACCAACCTCCTCCAGAGATTTACCTTCCAGCCACCTTCAGGAACATCTAAAGATGATCTGGACCTGACTCCTGCTCTTGGACTTATCACCCCTCCCATGCCTTACAAGACCTGTGCTGTGTTATCTTGATTTGACAGGGAAAAAACTCATAATAAGCTGTTTTCTCACCTTTTAAATAGCTTTGTTTTGACAGAGAGGCAAAATCTGACAACCTGATTCCATATTACATTATATTCATTATATTTATTTTATTTGAATTCCACCTTTATTATTTTTACAAATAACTCAAGGAGGAGAACATATCCAATACACTATCCTACTCTTATTTTCCCAAAGCTCTTTGGGCTAAGAGGAGAGACTGGCCCAGAGTCACCCCAGCTAGAACGCACAGTTTCCTAGTGATTAACCCAAAGTCACCCAGCTGGATTTCATTGCTAAAGTGGGACCTGAACTCACAATATCCTGTTTTCTAGGCTGGTGTCTTAACCACTAGACCAAACTATCTATTCTTTAAGTTTCATGTGTTGCCTAAAAGATGAATAGCAGTAATCTATAGAAACATAAAATATAGGTTCTGATAGGGAAGAACAGTGAGAAATCATGAAAAGCAAAGTGCTTTGTATCATATTACTTAATTTTTCTTTTGGGGCCATTGGTTTCCTTCGGCTTTTACTATGTTTTCTCCTTTCTGTTTCTGTTTATAAATTTTTGTTTCTTTTACTTTGAGTATTTTAATTACTTTTTAAAAAAGCAGTCTCATAATTTTTTTTGCAATAGCTCTAATTGTAAATTCATATATTTGCTTTATAAAACTAGTTATCATTTCTATTATTTCTTCAAAAGCCAATAAAATAATATTTTACATCAGGAAATTCCATGGGGCCTCCAGCAACAAATCAGGGTGGGGGGCTCTTGCCGAAACCAATGACATAGCTGAATGCAGCATGACCTAACATCTCTTTGCCCAACACCTCCGGAGGAAATCCCACAAGGCAAACCTCATTAAATGGGATCAATGTCATCCATTCTGAACAAGACCCCCCCCCCCCCAGGAGCTGATGCAGGACTTATATGAGACAATCCCCCCTTTAGAGGAGGCTATAATTGTTGCTGCTGATCTCCCAGCCCAACATAATAGCAATAGCACTTAGACTTATATACTGCTTCATAGTACTTTTACAGCCGTGTTTAAGCGGTTTACAGAATCAGCATATTGCTCCCAACAATCGCAGTCCTCATTTTACCCACCTTGGAAGGATGGAAGGCTGAGTTAACCTTGAGCCTGTTGAGATAATAACCTCACAGCTTCCTTTTGTCAAAACCATATCTCCTGAAGGGCCTCAAACGACTCTCCTCTTTCACTTCTAACCTGGAATATTGATAGCTGGTCATCCCATCAAAAGACCAGCTTTAAAAAAAAAAACAAACCTATATATCACAATTTGTTGTCCTCTTCCTACAAGGAACTTGGGTTTCTTCAGAGGTGAAGCTAGATGGTTACTGGGTTAACTCTATCTCCTCTTTCCTGACCAAAGCAGATGGGATATCTAAACATGGTATTATGACTCTAGTTAGCACAATCTTGCAATTCAGATGTGTCTCATTACCTTCTTTACAGCCATGGATTGTAGCTACCTATCCCTCATCCAATCATAGGAGATTTTGCTTTTTAACATTTATATTCCTCCTCTTAATAAGAACAATCTGGTCAACAATATTTTGGAGCACATAAAAAGAATTATCCTTAGTTGTTTAAACAAACATCCCACAGCTGCAATAATAATAGATGGGGATTTAAATGCTAGGATGGGACCAAATGATCCTACATTATTTCATCAATTTAAGATCCATTATAAGGAGAGTCTATTAGAGGAACCCTTGTATTTTAGAGAATTTAAAGTCCTAAAAGCTAACTGAACATGTCTATATGCAAGACATGTGACAGGTGACTGCACATCTGAACCTATGTATCCTTAAAGGTTCCATAAGTGCAAACCACCCAGCAGAAAACACCTATCAGGGGGAGGGAAGAAAATTTATAGTTGATTATTGGATAGTATCATGTGAACTTTTGAATTTTTTATGAAAGAGAGAGGTATATTCATAACTGGAAAGTGGCCACTATTCAATAATTCTAACTCTGACACTCCACTGGAAATTTGTAAGAGCTACTCATCAAGGTTTAATAGTTATGATACCCAGATAAAAATTTAAATTAAATGGATGGAGAATTAATAATGTGTTTTTAATAAATACTGTGGATTTCAAGAACTATTTCCAGTTATGAAATATTATTAGCTATTAATTATTAGAAATATTAATTATTAGATTCAGAAATAAGTGCTATGAATTGCAAACACCATACATACAGAGAACATTATATAAATTTAGCATGTTCACATCAGCTGTATTTTCCAAAGATATAATACCAATTAGAAAGATTCTGTTTCACTGAGCAGCTTCATTTGAGAAATGATTCGATACCACAAATTCACCTGTTTTATTGAAAAAGTTTTTCAAATACAAATTTTCCCCCCATTTCCCCCCCTCCCCCCGCATAATATATATTTCAAAAATCAAGTTAAGCCAAAAAGTACAATTCACCCCTTTCCCCCCCTCCCCAACCCTCCCCAACCACCCCTCCACCCCCCAACCTCTCTGACTTCCACTATATAAAACCCTAGTAATCCCAAACACAATATATATTACTCATCCCCTACATATTCTACCCCCTGCATTCTGTTCAGCGTTACCATATACGTCTAGTCTCCCTCAGCTAAAAACTATATAATATTTTCTGGTTTGGTATTTATTTTGTACATAATCAATCCACTTTTTCCATTCTTGCAAATACTTCTCTTGAGTATGATCCTTTAAAAAAGCTGAGATCTTCGCCATTTCTGCAAATCCGGCCATCTTCTGAGTCCATTGATCAATAGTAGGCAGAACATCTTTCTTCCAATATTGAGCAACCAATAATCTAGCTGCTGTCACCATATACAATATCAATTTTGTTTCCCCCATTGTAAAATCCTTAACTGTACCCAATAGAAACAATTGTGGAGAAAATTGTAATTTTTTCTTCAGAACATTTTGCATAACCCACCAAATTTTTATCCAAAAAGCCTTCACTTTCTTGCAAGTCCACCATATATGATAATATGTAGCATCTAAACAAACACATCTCCAACATTTTGGTTGAACATTGGGATACATACATGACAATTTCTTAGGATCTAAATGCCACCTATAAAACATTTTATAAAAATTCTCCCACAAATTCTGTGATTGTGTAAATTTAACATTCTGAACCCATATTTTTTCCCAGGTATCCATCATAACTGGTTCTGTAAAGTTTTGTGCCCATTTAATCATACAATCCTTAACCAACTCTTTTTCTGAGTCCCTTTCTAACAAAACATTATAAACTCTCTTAATATGCATTGGTCCTTTCTCTTTTATCTGTCTAACCAGTTCTACTTCATACATCATTAAACCAGTTTTTTGATCTTCTTTCCATCTCACTTGTAGTTGATTATACTGTAACCAAGTTAAAGCAATCCCTTCTGCCAACAGTGTTTGTAATGTCTTCAACCGCCATCTGCCCTCTTCCATGAAAAGTACATCTTTGTATAAAAACCGCCCGAGTGACTTAATATTTGTATTCCACATGGTATCAGCAAGATCCAACCAAAGCGGTATTTTATAATCCCATTTGTATCGGTGCTTCTTCCAAATTCTCATTAAGGCATTTCTAAATATATGACTATTAAATACTTTGTCCACTTTATGCTCATAAAATAAATATGCATGCCAACCCAATTCCAGATAGTGGCTTTCTATATTTAATACTCCAGTCTTTGTTTTTCCAAACCAATCGCTTATTTGTGTCAATGCTGCTGCTTCATAGTACAGTCGGAGGTTTGGAAGTTTAAGGCTACCCCACTCACGAGTGTCTTGCATAATTTTCAGTTTAACTGAAAATTAACTCGGTTTTTTCTCATTCCAGACAAACTTATTCACTCCTTTTTGCCATTCTAACAATTGTTTATCAGTTTTGAGCACCGGTATCATTTGAAACAAAAAGATAAATGTGGGTAGAACGTTCATCTTAATTGCTGCAATTCTCCCAAGTAAAGACAGTTGCAGTTTTTTCCAAGTTTGCATATCTTTTTGTATCTTTTGCCACAACACCTCATAATTATTTTGAAATAGTTTTATATTTAGACCTGCAACTTGTATTCCTAGGTATTTAACCTTTGACACTATTTCAAAGCCTGCCATCCTTTCAAGTTCCTTATTTTGAACCATTGTCAAATTCTTTGTTATCATCTTAGTTTTTCTCTGGTTCAGTCTAAATCCTGATACCATGCCATATTCTTCTATAATAACTTTCAACTGGATTATTGATTTCATCGGCCGTGTTAGGGTAACAACCAGATCGTCTGCAAATGCCCTAGTCCTATAATCTTCTTGCCTTATGACTATTCCATTCAAAGAGTTCAGTCCCGTATTGTGTTCAACAAGACTTCTAAAGTTAAAATAAATAACAATGAAGATAGTGGACACCCTTGTCTTGTACCTTTTTGTATGTCAAAATTTGTAGTTAAACTTCCATTAATAATAAGTTGTGCAGATTGCTCTTGATAAACCGCTGTAATCGCCTGTATAAACCTATCCCCAAAGTCCATTTTTTCCAAAGTCTTTATTATAAAATTCCAATTCACTCGATCAAAGGCCTTCTCCGCATCCAAAAAAGCCAGCACTGCAGGGATCTGTTTATTCTTATCTAAATAGTCCAGTAAATCTATGATTTGCCTCACATTCTCCTTCATATATCTGCCTTCAATAAATCCTGCTTGGTCATGATGAATCACCTCTTGAATAGCTGGCATTAATCTGTTGGCTAATACTTTTGCAAAAATTTTATAATCCGTATTTAAAAGAGATATTGGTCTAAAATTAGGCCCTAAAGTTTTTTAGGGCCTAATTCTTCTTTCGGTATTAATGATACAAAAGCTGTTTTCCATGAAGAAGGTATTTTGCCACCTTGCTGTATACTACAAAATAAATCTTTAAGATGCTCAATCATTTCTGCTTGTAAGGTTTTGTAATAAACTGCAGTTAGGCCATCCATCCCTGGAGCTTTTGCTGTTTTCAATTGTTTTATAGCAAAACTAATCTCCTCAATAGTTATTAATTGATCCATTCTTTCCTTTTGAGCAAGTGAAATTCTAGTAACCCTTTTTTCTTCAAGATATTTATCTATAAGTTTATTCTGTATATTATCTTTAGCATATAACTTAGTATAATAATCCAAGAAAACTTTTTTGATTAATTCTTGTTGAAAAACTTCCTTCCCACCATGCTCAATACTATCAATCGTTCGTGTAGTTAATTGTTTCCTCAACGTATAAGCCAACCATCTGCCCGGCTTATTGGCATTAGCAAAGGTATTATGTTTTGCAAATTGTAAATTAGTTGCTGTTTGTTCCGCTATAAGCATTTGGAATTGGTCTTTCAAAAGTTTTATAATTCCTTGTAATTTTCCATCTGTTGGGTTTTTTATCAATAACTGTTCCTTTTTCTTTATCTCTCTTTCCAGTTCTGTTCTCTTTTTCTGTCTATCTTGTTTATGCTTAAAGTTCATTTGTATCAGCACCCCTCTCATATATGCTTTACCTGCATCCCAAACTATTTCAATAGGGGTACCTTTGTTTAAGTTCAGTTTAAAAAATTCCTTTATATGCTTCTTAAGTTCAATTACATTCTTTTCATATCTAAATAAATTTTCATTTAATCTCCAAGATCTTCTTTCTTTCTTTCCCATCTCAATTTCTATCCATACCGGACTATGATCAGTTAATGTCCTAGGAAATATCTTCGTTTTCCTGACTTTAGGAAGTAAATCAACCGTTAACAAAATAAAATCTATCCTGGAAAAGGATTTATGTCTATCCGAATAGAAAGTAAAGTCCAATTCTTTTGGGTTATGAACTCTCCATATATCTTTCATTTCCAAATCCTCTTTCATATCAAAAAAAGCTTGTGGTAACTTAGCGCCTAATTTAGCTAAACTCTTTTTGTCCTTTCTGGGTTCTATTACTCCATTCCAGTCTCCCATAATTAAGATAGTTGTGAAGTCCCATTCTAGAATTTTTGAGTGAAGCATTTTGTAAAAACTTTCTTGTTGCTGGTTAGGAGCATAAATTCCAACCACCAAAGTTGGACCATTATCTGTATGAAGTTCAATCGCAATATATCTTCCAGAATCATCTGCTTCTATAATTTTAGCTGAAAGTCTTTTATTTATATATATCACCACTCCATTCTTTTTTTCCGAATTTGAGGCAATAAATTGCGTTCCTAATCTTGAATTTATCAAATATTTCTGATCTTGGATTCGAATATGGGTTTCTTGTAAACAAATAACATAATTATTAAATTGCTTCAAATAATGAAATACTTTCTTCCTTTTTTGTGGAGAGTTCAATCCATTCACATTCCAGGACAAAAATTTAATTATCATTTGGGCTACTCTGAAGTTTAGAGAACATTTGCTGAAGATCCTTTTCCACACAGGTAATCTTCGGCTTTGTTCCTCCCATGACTTCAACTTGTAGCTTGTCCTTTACCTTCTTTCCTCGTTGTGGTTTGGCTCTCTCCTGTTGCTGTGCTTCCTGCATTTGCTTAGAGGCTGCTCTAGTTATACGTTGATCATCCGCTTTACATGCCATCAGTTTGAGATCCAACGCCACTTCCCTTGTAGATTTCAATGTATCCTCTAAAGGAGAAACTGGAAAAGGTTCAAAAGGATCAACCACAATGCCACCTGTAGCTCCCTGAACCTCCATTGCTTCCTTTTGTAACTGTTTTATTTTTTCCTTCAGTCTCCTGTTCAAACTGGCTCTGTACTTCAGCCTCCTTGTCTATTGGTGAAGACGTACGTGGAGATGTTGAACCTGCTTTCAAAATATTATAATAAAAATCTTCCGCTTTTGTTATGATATTTAAGTGATATCTCACTCCTTGCATCCTCAATATAATGCCCACTGGTGCATCCCATCGAAACTGTATATTCTGCTTCTTCAATTCTGCCACCAGAAATCCAAAATCCTTTCTATCCCTTAACATTTTAGGTGGTAATTCTTTAAAAACTCCAATCTCAATTCCATCAATTTGAACAGTAGAAGCAAATGATCTTTGCAAAATGTCATTTCTTATTCTTCTATCTGTAAAATATATCACCACATCTCTAGGCAATTGTCTGTAAACTGCCACCCGAGAATTAACTCTGTAAGCCTTGTCAATTTTGTAGAAAATCTCCTCAGGATCATCAACCTTTAATAACACAGCCAAAGCATCAGCACAAATTTTTCTTAAATCTTCTCTGCTGTTCTCTCTTATACCTCTAAGCCTAATTGCAAATTCCATTGCTCTGAATTGCATCATAGTTATCTCATTTTCAAGCCGTTGAGTTTTTTCATCCTCATCAGTAATTTTAAAATCTGTTTGCTTCAATTTAGTATCCACTTCTAGAGCAAGTTTTTTCACCTTTTTATCAATCTGCAAAACTACATCAGACAAGCCTTTCACCACTGTTTGAATATCTTTGTTAACTATATCAAACTTTTCTTGAACCAATCCTTTAACCTCCTGTTCTGATTTCTTAATTTCTCTAACAATAAATTCCTTTAAATCCTGAAAACCTTCCTCCTTTGTCTGACTTTGTAATTGCAATGTAGGAGGCTGTTGTAGCTTGTGAGTGGGGGAACACCCCCCCCCCTGCTGGCTTAGCCTCTGATTTGGTTTGCTTTGATGACATTTTGCCACGTAAACGATTTCCTTTCCCAGTACAAAATCCACAAAATCTTCCCAATAATTTCTCCAGGTTAAATCAAATCAGTAAATCTCTGTAACTATTTAATTATTTTTGTTCTTATTTTCTCCCTTCAAGCCAGATCTGTTACTTTGTAACGTGTTGCAATAAACAAGCCAGTCTACTTTCACTTTCAGCTGCTTTTTCCGCTGAAATCAAGCGCCATTTCCCCCTCCCCCCCAAAGTTTCTCAAACTTCAAAACTGTAATTCTTTAGATAAATCCACAGGGCTTAAAATACTTGCGTTTTAAATTTAAAGTCCAGGTTCCACCCTGCTATTTTGTTTGGTTGTTGATTGATTGATCACGTTGTCTGGCTCTGCTTAAAGCAGAGTTTCCCCGCCGTCCGGAGCTTCAGCAAGTTGAATAGGGAGTCCCACCCTGCTAACTCCCCAGAGGCAAAAAAGCAATCTGGGGGTCTCACAGGGGACTCTACCTGTCGTCGCTGGCTCACCTCACAAAATCCTAAAAGATTTGGAGTTTTCCGAGCCACTTCTCTTCTTAGAAATGGCTCTTTGACAGGCGGCAGGGCTGGCTGTCTTAAGGGGACCGTCAGCGGCAAACGCGGCTCAACCGGAAGTCCCTCAAATTCACCTGTTTTTTGAACCTACAGTTGACCAAAATACAGAAATTATTGCAAATTTTGCATGTTGTGTTTTTGATTCGATAAATTATTACCTAAATTAATGATAAACAAGGAAGCGTTCATCTAATTGTTCTAAGAAAAAAATGGTAAATGCACTTTTATGCCCCTTCTTCATTTTTTTTCTGCTTTTGAAATATTATGTTTAGCAACAATACAAAAGAAAAACTTTTGCAATATCATTTGTTTTTTCTCTTCATTTTCTTATCCCAATTTTCTCTGTATATTTTTACTTCTTGTTAAAATAAAATACTTTTAATTTTTATTATTAAAAGAGACATCGCCTTCCTCATAACTTAATACCCATCAATTATTTATCTGGAAGAAACCTGTATCACCATAAAATATCCTGTCCCACATAGAAGAAGTGTGGGGGTGAGTGTTATCTCAGTGGCTGGCAAACCACGCTGAGTAAACAACATCAGCACAAGGTCCTAATCTCATCAGGAATGTAAAAACAGGATGTCTGGCAGAGACCCTATCTCAAATATGCAAGGCATGGGGACCCGGCACGTAGGCATTGTATGTCACAGGAAGAACATGAGGAAAACACAAGAGGTCCACATGGAATTCACGAGCCTTTCTTTAGCCAATCAGTACAAGTAAACGTTGATTAATGTTTTGCCATGGTGGTTGTAAAATGACAATAAAAGGGAGCCTTTTGGATGGGATCGGGGTGCCTTCAACAAGGTGCCTTCTCACCGAGGGGCTTTCCCATGAACCATCTTCCTGCCTACACATCTTTCTACAGCAAAACAACAAAGAAGGGACAGTCTGAGCCTAGATAGATTTGGTTTCAAGCCAAAAAATCCAATTACCTTTGGACAGGAAATTCAAAACAAGAAAGGGGGGAGGGGAAAGCTATTGGTACATGTCCTGTGTCTTGCAGGAAAAGACAAGGTTAGGGATGCCACTGAAATCACTGTATGGAGATCACTGTATGGAGCTTTTTTTGTTCTGCTTCTTTGTCTGATGAATGATTCCAATAAAAAAATATGCTTATCCCACTTCCCCCTCACACACACACACACACAACTTTTCCCCCAAGGACTCTGCAAATACTCTGATACTAAGTACAACATGGGAAGTTGCCAATTTATGTTTGTGTTCTGTGATCATCCCATGTGATTGCATTAAATCAGAGGTCTTCAAACTTGGCAGCTTTAAGATTTGTGGACTTCAACTCCCAGAATTCTCCAGCCAATATAGCTGGCTGGAGAATTCTGGGAGTTGAAATCCACAAGTCTTAAAGCTGCCAAGTTTGGGGACCCTTGCATTAAATAGACAATGCAGCATCCTGAGAAATGCCCCTTTAGTATAGAATTATTATTTTTGCAACTTCAAGCCTTTTCATTTTAAAATGGAAAATAGTGCACGAAGCTGTAGAAGCTAGGGATAATGCAAGAAGTGAACAGCAATTTCAGCTCCTCCAAATTTCCCACCCCCTACTTATTCCCTTGTTAATAGAATTTGTTTCTACTAAATAATACAAGAAATCTACTTATGTACTTATGCTACAAGTGTGCAATTTAAAAATTTCTAGTTACTTACAACCACAATTGGGACCGGAAACTCAGTCATTCGACAAAGCAGTTGTTAAATTAGACTGTTTTGTTCAAGGAAAGCAATTCCAGCACTCCTAGGATTATGGCCATTAAGTGATCTCCTGGGTCCTTAAGCAGAAAGAAAGAGTTGCCTGCCAAATTCATCTCCCTTCCATGTGTAGAAGGGAACTGCTTTTGGACTGTTTGTGTGTGCAGGAACAGAGCTTGGATCTTTGGGATATGAGTTCTGTTTCTCATCCCACCATCAAAGTTCAATTCCCTTCAGCCAGCTCCTAAAAATGAGAGTGAGTCTTTTCAGCAGGCAGCATCAGCTTGCAAACTTCCCTGCCAGATTTTCCTTTAACTTTCTGGGGAAGCTGGCAGAAAAGAATACATAAAGGCATGGGACAGGGAGTGTGACATTTTAGGGTGACTGTCTAATGAAAGTAATATGTAGAGTGATAGTAATCTGTAGATAGTAATCTGTAGAGTCATTAAACGATAGATTATAAATTGAGGACTACCAGTACATGAGGAATAACTATAGATACATGTGGGAGAATAAGAACAAGGATTGGGGAGGGTGAGCAAAGAGAGAAACAGTGACATCATGATGATTGACAACCATTGGAAGATATCATCAGACACAGCAGACAGATCACTCTTGGGGAAGGCTGCCTTGGTATCACTGTTGCACTCCAGCCACTTCTGCTTCACCCTGCAGCTTTCAAGGCCCCAGCTGTTGCTTGCTGGCAGCCAATATCAGGTTAATGTGTAATAAATTGTTCTGGCATGCATTACTAAATGGCTCTATGTGTATTGGAGGAGAGAAGGTGAATGTGCCCACCTGAGTTAAGCCTGAGTCATCAGTTGATATTCCAGGACAGTATGTTTGCGTAATCATTATCATGCCAGAAGCTTTAGTGGCTATTTTGGAAATGTCTACAATGGCACTGAAAGAATATGAGGAGAGAGTCTGGCCAAGTAAAGGTGAGTTCCTGTATTAAGAATTACCTTGGGGTGGTAAGGGTGATGAGATATATTTAATTTAATTCATTTTATATAAGTCCTGTCTGACTGCAGAATAACTCTTCAGTGCATCACAATATAAATTAAATAAACGGAATAAACAAACTAAAATACAATATTAATATATTTTTAAAAAGAACAAATAAAGAGCAATTTTTAAAAACAATGTAGAGGAAACAAAATAGCAAATCCAGCCAGCAACACACAAAATATACACAGATATGCTCCACAAGGGAATCCGGTCACTCTTCCTCAAGTCCTAGGAAAACAGCCAGGTCTTTAAGACTCTCGAGAACACCATCAAGATGGCAGCTTCTAGATGGAGAGAAATAGGAGAATGATGCACATCCAAACAATGCAGACATCACTTAAGTAAATAACTGCCAAAAAATGTAATCAGTGAAACTTCTTCAGACAAAGAGAAGCAAAAAAAGATTGCCCGTGTGTACTACAGAAGGTAAGAAAACAACTAGAGCATTAGGAACCAAACAAGAAACACAAGCCAACAATCTGAAATGGAGTCTGTGAAGGGTACTAGGCAGGGGTGAAATCTAAATTTTTTTGCTACCGGTTCTGTGGGCATGGCTTAATTAGTGGGCGGAGCTTGGTGGTAAGGTGACTGGGTGGGCGTGGCCAAGTCAATGTTACTTCTTTGCCCTTTTTTAACCTACAAAACACAACACAACACAACTGGCTCACCCACAATGTAAAAGCAGCTGTGCTAGACCCAAAATGGCTCCTGCAACAAGCAGGAACCTCACACAGCCACAAAAAGCCCCGAAAAACAACTTTCACACTTTACACACACACAACACAACTGGCTCACCCACAATGTAAAAACAGCTGTGCTAGACCCAAAATGGCCCCTGCAACCAGCAGGAACCTCACACAGGCACAAAAAGCCCAAAAAACCAACTTTCACACTTTACACACACACAATTCCACATACAGCTTTGTGAGATTTTTGTGTGTTTGTGTAGTTAGAGTGAAACACTACAGAAACACACTAAATCTCAGAAAGCTGCACAAATATTATTTCATTTCATTTTATTTTTATTTTTATATAAAAGCAGCTAAATTTAAAACTTCCTAAACTTTAAATGGCTAGGTCTAAAAAAAGAACAACTAAAAAAACCCCAATTAACTATTTTTTTAAAGCTCCCAAAGGGGAAAAAACTTACCTAATAGAATAGGGTTCTCCAATCTTGGCAATTTTAAGACTTGTGGACTTCAACTCCCAGAATTCCTCAGCCAGCTTTGCTGGGAGTTGAAGTCTACAAGTCTTAAAATTGCCAAAATTGGAGACCCCTGCAGGCAGGAAGGCAGGCAGGCAGGCAGATAGAGCTGCTCACCAATGAGCTTGATTGCAGGCATGGAGATTCAGCTGCTTGCTGATGCAATGGATTGCAGGTATTACAGCAAGTGAAGCAAGGCAGGTGTGTAAACAAGCTGGAGGCTGGGGGGGGGAGAGAGATTTTTGCTAGCTAGCTAACCGCAGGCAACTCAGTTGGGATCATCAGAGCCATTTAAAAGAAAAAAAAGGCTCTGATGATCGCGCAGCTCAGCTGGGCATGGGGGGGCGGGGTCAGGGATTTTTGCTACTGGTTCTCCGAACTGTCCGCCACCATCACTACCTACTCACCCAAGCCAGTCCGAACCGGGAGCATTTCACCCCTGGTACTAAGTCAATCCATAGCCCACTTCCTAAAACATATTTGCATCATAACCATTTAAAAGCTATAGAGATCTTCAGAGCAGCAGAGTAATTATATCTCCTGGTGAGTGTTCCTTTTCTCTGGAGCTTGAATAAAGGGAAATGAGAAGAAATAAATATAAAGATTTAAGAAAAATCTATAACAAAAAGTTTGCTAAGTATTTGGATTATGAGCACTTAAAATGGATAAAGGGGGTTAGCTGAATTTGGTCTTTGTGTATTTTAAAACCCTTTTAATTAATTAAATTAATTAAATAAATAAATAGCATATGCCTCTGTGTGAAAGAGGACTGTTTTGGGTTTTCAAGAGAAATGATTGGAGAGTTTTACTAAACAAAAAGACAAGGTTATACGTGGTCCCTGAATAACAGGACCCTCTTCTATGAAAGGCTTTAAAGCAGTGGTTCTCAACCTTCCTAATGCCGTGACCCTTTAATACAGTTCCTCATGTTGTGGTGACCCCCAACCAGGGGTGGGTTCTAATTTTTTTTACTACCGGTTCTGTGGGCGTGGCTTATTTTGTGGGTGTGGCTTGGAGGTCATGTGACCGGGTGGCTATGGCTATGTGTATAGGGACTACTCAGAGGCCTGAAAAAAGTCATTTCTGACAGGTCCTCGCATTTTTGACTTATGACCACCCTCACATTTATGCCCGTGCAGCATTCTTAACAACCATGTCACTCATTTCACAACTGCTTCTCTTCACCATGGTGACAAGATAGAGCAAAAACGTAAAATGTGAGGACAGTCGTAAGTTCGAGGACTGGTCAAAAGTACGAGGACCAGTCAAAAATAACTTCTTCAGCTGTCTAAGTAGTCCATATGCATAAAAGGATACAGAAATAGAGAGGGATGAAGGAAGGGAAGGGAAATTAGAGTAAGAGTGAGGGTAGGAGAGGGAGGAAGAGAGGAGGAGAAAGAGAAAGAAAGAGGAAGTAGGGAGGAGAAGAAGAGGGGGGGAAGAGAAAGTAAGAAGGAAAGAAAAGAGAGAGGTAGTAGGTTTGAGGAGAAAGATTGCTGTACAATAAAAAAGATGAAAGGGAAGAAAACCAACCCCAAACAAATATAAAGATATTAAGATAAAGAATGAATTGTTAAACTTTAAAGAATAAAAGAGAACAAATATGAATAAATAGCAATAATTAGAAACACACATACAAACATACAATGTATTTTCTTTGAACAGAGTATTTGGCCGGTTCACAAATTTAAACAGTGTTTAGTCATTTCAATTAAATTTACAATTTCTATATTTCCTTTTTGCCATATTTATTCCTCATCTATTTTTTAAAAAAAACCCAATATTACCCTTCATCCTCATCTCTAATCTTAATCAAATTCAATTTTCACTTCTATTCTATATTATACCCCTTCGCATTGTCATCTATTTTTATATCCATCCTCACATTGGTTAATTATGTAATTATGTAATATTATAGTAGTTTAATACAAATTCAACATTTTAATATAAATCAATTAGTTATATAACTATCTTTTTTGTATATTAATCCATATGAACATGAATATTCCAATTATTTCCATGCAATCCAATTTCTTACAAATCAATTAACTATATTTACCAATAATAATAAACCAAATAATTTCCCCCATATATTCCTCCAAACCACAACTTAACCATTTCTGCTTTCAACACAATATACAATTAATAGTATCTCAATTATTACAATTCCCTAGTTAAATAGAGCTTTTTTTTTCTTTTGTGTTTTAAAATCTTGAACCTCCTCTTTTGCCCTAAATTTCCCATTGTTTGCAGTTTTGCACCTACTGTACCTTTTTTGGTGCGGAAAAAGAAAAAGAAATCTCTCTCTGTCTCATTTTGTCACGTTGCAGCAAAGACCCTGCTTTACTTTCAGTTTTGCTTTTTCAGCATAGCTAGGGGGAAAAAAACCCTGCTCCAGCAATTTACCTCTTTGTAGCTCACTAGCAAGAGCCCTCTGCAATACAGCTGAGAGCAAATCAGCTGAGAGTTGGGAGGCTGATCAAATCAACTTATGGTAATCAACCTATGCTGAAGCTGAAAGAGGCTGTTTTTTCTATTTTTGCAGGCACCGGTCTACTCATTTGTTTTCTTTTAACACTGATCAGCTGTAAGGCGGCCCTTTGAAGCCCCGTGGCAAGAATTTAAACAGTTTTTTTCCCTCTAGCCATCAGCTGGGACTCAGGAGGCAGCAATAGATTGGGAGTGGGCGGGGTAAGCGAACAGCGATCCAACAGAGGCAGAGGGTGAGGGTGAGTGAAGGTGTGGGGGGGGCGAGAGGGGGCTTTGGCGACCTCTGTGAAATGGCCATTCGACCCCCAAAGGGGTTGCAACCCCCAGGTTGAGAACTGCTGCTTTAAAGGTTATAACCAGCACTTTGAGTTGCTCCCAGCAGTATACCAATGCAGTTCAAGAAGCAGAACTGCACCTTCTAAGTGGCCTTCAAGGGCAGCCCCATGAGAATGCATTGCACTAATGCAAGTATGCAGTGATCAGATCATGAATGACTCTTGAGGGTGTGAGACTAGGCCAAAGCCACCATACCTAAAGGTGGTGAAAGCACATAAGCAGGGTAGACAAACCCAGGAAATGGAACCAAGTCATTAAGGAAACAAAAGAACAAAAGTTGGGCCTGAGCATATGGGAAGCCCCTAACCAAGTCTCACCAGCAGCTAACAAACAATGGAATTGGGTCTTGACACATGGTAAGCCCATTCCCAACAAAGCAAGGATTTTGGGGAATAAAAAGGCTCCTGAAGCCTGCCCGCTTTGACTCATTTTTGGATTCAGAGTTGGTGGCTTCCGTCCCTCTGGCTAGCATCTGGCATCCTAGTTGAGGATGTTACATAAGTGTGGATGAGACAGAGTGTATATGTATGAAAGAGCAAGCAGATATACTTTGTCATCAGTAAATTTGTTGTTATTTTAAATTCACTGGGTCTCCATGCATTCTAAAAAACTGTTTGTGCCAGCCAGGGGTGGCATTTGGGGGTTCGCCAAACCCCAGAGATCCTTGGCTAGAGGACCGGCCGAACCCTGCTGAACCCCCAGGAGCTCACCCCTGATCCTATCATGTCCTAAAAGTCATATCCTGTCCCTCTTAATCCCATCAAATGGAGCTGAAGGTCTTTTGTTTGTGAATTAGATTGACCAGTCTTTCTTAATGGGCACAAAATATCCATCTCTGAAGACTTCAGGCATCTGCTAGAAGTTGTTGGGGCTGCTTTCTGCCTTTGTTAAGATTTTTCTCCATTCCTCCTTTGGGGAAACATAATATTCTGCCTCTTTTAATATTTCCCCAAATATTTCATTCTTGCGGGGGGGGGGGGGGGAGGCTTCCTACAAAACCTTTGTGGCCAAATAAGAGACCATGCAAAAAAACAAACAAACCAGAAAATACTTTTTTCCTACTGAGACATGGAAAATTCTTTATCATTTAACCAACGTAAAAACATTGGTTCAATAAGTAACTATATAATTATTCAAGAAGGCATGCCTCTTTTGTTCTTGGAACCCAGTATTGCTTAATTTAATTCCATTTGTTGGAATTCATAACTGTAGAGTGAAACATTTACATGAAAGTATCAAATATTATTAACCTATATCCTAAAAGTTGGATTGTTACACAATTCAAATAAGTTTAAACTTGTTTCCAGAGGTTTCATAGGTCCCACCCATGCAGTTCAGGTCTGAGTAGGACAGAGAAAACAAGGGAAAGGAGGGAGGTTCTCTCTTATATAAGGCATGCCAATGATTCAGTAGAAAGAGTAGACAGGCTACGTCTAATTCAGTACTTTGAAATACATGCTCATATCACTTCAGTTTGCAGAATTCATTGTAATTGTTACTGTAAACCTATTGCTAAAAGGAAATGGATTGGACTGGAACAATTTTAACTTTATTACTATTTATTTTTGCAATTATGTTCCTTTTTAAAAAGAGAAATTCCTGGAATAACAGCTGCCCCAGTCTCCCCCCTGGACCCAGGACTATACCCATTTTGGGAAATCTACACATGATGGATCTGAAGAGGCCTTACAGAACAATGATAGAGGTAAAGTATGATGATTAACAACTATCTTTACCATTTTTTCCCAAAATATGTCAAAATAACACAAACGTGATAATTTGCTCAGATAAGTCTTGTGTGTTCACTGAAGTTTTTCAATGTCTATGGACATATTTTAAAAATGAGATTTACCTAATATCTGAATATATGGTGCTTGAATAAGAGGTTGGACTAGAAGATCTCCAATGTCCCTTCCAACTCTGTTATTATGTTACTCTGTTACATTTATAAGTCCTGGAAGAATTATTCAAAGAAAATCTTTTTTGTTAATGGATGTCTGGAAGTTGAATGATGGCAACTAGATTTTTCTTTTTTGGTATGAAACATTTGGCTGCTTATCCAAAAAGCTTCAAGTTGGTTAGAGGGACCCCATATACTATAAATCCTCCAGGCTATTTCCAAGCAGTATATAAGTCTATGTGCTATTGCTATTTCTCACCTAATCTGGATAGGCTCATTAGGACCCATCTAAGAGAAGGAATTTTGAGCAATAATCCTTAACAACTTTCTGCCTACTCACTTAACTACCCTGGAGGACATATTTAGGTTCCCTTCCCCAACTTGCTCAGATTGAAGAAGCTATTTGGATAAGCAGCCAAAAGTTTCAAACCAAAAAAGAAAAGAAGTCCACTTGCCATAACTCAAGGCAACTCTACCCGGATGACTGAGAATCTTCACTGACATTTGTTAATAGATGAAAAATTTTGTAGTTGTTCATTCAGATTGAAAAAAACTCAATTGCAGAAAATACGACTTCAGCAATAGAGTGGTCAATGCCTGGAATGCACTACCTGACTCTGTGGTTTCATTCCCAAACCCGCATAACTTTAACCTTAGACTGTCTACTGTTGACCTCACCCAATTCCTAAGAGGTCTGTAAGGGGCGTGCATAAGCGCATCAACGTGTCTACCGTACCTGTCCCCATTTATTCGTATCCATTTCCTGTATTCATAATCATGTTTATACTTATATCTGTTATCTTATATATGCTTGACAAAATAAATAAATAAATAAAAATTAAAAAATTTACAGAGCTGCTTCAAAAGCCAAGGAAATATAAATGTTGTTAAGCTGAACAATTTCATATATGTTCTTAGAGGCATTCCTATGTTTTAAGCAAAATTCTAATTAAAATAATTTCTGCAGGGAGCAACATTAGATGCAAGATTTTCTTAGTTTTTTAAGAAGAGGAGGGGGCTATTTTATTATTATTTATTTATTTGTCAAGGACATATTAGATAATATATATAAGTATATAAGTATAAGCATGAATTGAATACATAAAATGAATACACATTTTCCTGATTTTCAGAGTCATTTATGAGAAAATACTTTAATTTCTTTTTTTAAGGAATTCCCATGATCATCTTAAGAAACTACAAGGGACACAATAGGAAAGTTTCCTTTTAACAACTGGGCAGAGTCTCTTTTAAGTAAAATTCAACTGTATGTCCAGCAATAGAGGCTTCAAGGCAGCTTTGCAAAATGCTAGAATATAAGTATACCTCTTGTGCAGGCTTCAGCTTCATACAGTGTCCTATGCAATTGAGCCCTTTATGAGAATGTTTATGTGAAACATTTATCAGTTCGACATGATCATCTGATGTGCAAGAACTCTATTACATAAGGGTCATTTTGATTTGACACACACAATAGTAAATGAGATGAAATGAAAATTAAAAATCATAAAAATACAGCATCGTAACATGCCATAAAGCAAAAACAGAAAATAACATGATCTCAGCCTTGGATTTAAAACAAAATTCTGCACATGATTACTTATTAATTGTTGACCAAACAGTCTTTGCTTTTCATCTGTTGAATTTCAGTTATCCAAAAAATACGGTCCCGTTTTCCGCCTCAGACTGGGATTCCAGGAGATGGTGGTGCTGACTGGCTATGAGACGGTCAAAGAGGCTCTAGTGAACCAGGCTGATGCATTTGCTGAGAGAGCCTCCGTCCCAATATTTGAGAATTTTGCAAAGGGCTTTGGTGAGTTGTTTCATTCTGAATCATGACAATAATTTCAGATGTGTGATCGGTATTTGGTATAACTTTTCACCTAAATTTTTCCTGGGCAATAACCTCAGAGAACCAGGATAGCTTCTGCCAATCCAAACAGGATAAAGAAACAATATTTGTGTTGCTATTTTGGCCTGATCCCAACTGTTATAGAGGGAACTAGAGAAAAAAAAAGTAATGGCAAAATCGTAGTAAAAACATTTTGCCTTCTCCACACAAACATACACCCACACACACCCACACACACACCTCAGGTTTGATTCCACTTCTTTGAAAAATTGGATGTGAAGTGACCCAATGTTATGCATATATTTCTCTTTATTTCTCTCCTTATATATATAGTTATCCATTCCTTTTCTTTGCGCAATATTTCTGCCAGTTTCTCTTCCCTGATACACAATACGGTCTAATCTTGATGAAACCTGATAAGTTGCAGAGCCAGGTCTTAGCGTTCAGTTAGTGATAGAAATGACTGATTGCATAAAGACATGCAGGCTGTTTTCTCCCAAAGCCCCATTTAAATAATCTCTGGCCGCCTCTCCTGGCAAAAGGCACCTGAGTATTTTACTTTGTTTTTTTTTTTACATTTTTGAACTGCTCATCTCCCTAGTGATGGATTTTGGGCAGTGTACAATAAAATTGTTAAAATATAAAAAACAAGATATGGAAATTAAAAATTTAGGAAATTTTGAATTTAAAGAGAGACAAAGATGACTAAAATTTGTTTAAAATTACTTTAAAAACCAAAGGGAGAGCTCTCAGGGGGCCAACCAATTTTGCACATTTGACTGTAACACTTCCTCATCATAAGCATTATCTGCATTTCTTTTCTTAGCTGTCACTTTCCATTATTTTTTAAATTAAATTCTTATTAAATTTCAAAGTCAAACATTAAAATACAAAATAACATAAAAGAGAGAGTAACAATGCAAATTAAAAGTGACCGAAAAAAAGCAACAAACAAATGTATAACAAAGATGACCTCCAGCTTTCTTTAAGCCCAGAGAAAATAATCATACAACAATCTCTCTCTAAATTTAAACAGATCATACCAATAATTTAAAATCTCAATAATCCACACTCTAAAATGCCAATAAACTGTTCTTCTCTTAACTTTAATCTAACTGATATTAAATCATATTATATATGATATACATCGCTTCATAAAAATGTCTTTTCAAATGATAATTCAATGTAAATTTCAAACCTTGTGTCCATATACTTCTCTATTGATCAAGCATAATATTATAACCAAAATTTTATTTCATTTTACCATGTTCTCTTTCACATATTAATCTTCAAGATTAAATTTCAATAATAAAATCAAAGAAAAAAGCGAGAATTTTGGTGAACCTATTTTGGTCAACTTATTTTAGAGAATAGGTCAACCTATTCTCCAAAGTACCTGAATCATGGAAAGAACCAACCTAGAACTAAAATTTCCTGTTGCCTCATGTTTTTGGACTCTGAACTCTCCGTTTTAGACCCGTTCCAGGTTGCGGGGATCACCACAGCACATTGCCGCCGATTGCTGCCTCTGTGCGTCACGTTTTCAGACTTTGCATGCCCCGTTTTTGGCCTCTGCACATCATGTTTTTGAGTGGTTCCAGGTGGCGGGGATTCCCACTGCCGATTCCCACCACCACCACAGATCCCTGCTGCCTGGAACTGCCTGAAAATGCAAAGTGTAGAGGCCAAAAATGGAGCATGTGGAGGCCGAAAACGCAATGTGCAGAGGCACCAATCAGTGGCAATGTGCTGTAGCGATCCCCACAGACTGGAGCGGGTCTAAAATGGAGCATTCGGAGGCCAAAAACACAAGGTACAGAGGTGGCAATGGTCTGCAGCCTGGAACCAGTCGAAAACAGCAATGCACGGAAGCGGAAAACAGCGGGTGGGTGGGGGCCAGTGGGTAGGTGAGACTATATTTGGTGTATAAGATGCACCCAAATTTTCACCCTCTTTTAAGGGGGGAGGAAGTGCATCTTATACTCCAAAAAGTATGGTAACTATTTTTTACAACCTTTCATTAGCTGACCTATATAAAATACTGACTCATTTCATTTAAATGATTTTGGTTGTAACTTGAATTTCAAAAGGTGGTAAAATATTGCCATTCTGTTGCCATTTTGTTAGCCATTTTCTCTGAAGTTCATATCATATCAATTCTCGAGAAAGAGTTATGCTTTTCTGAAATAAATGCTTTCTTGTTAGTCTATTTTTATGTCTTCAAGTATCCATTAATGCCAAATTATCCATAATTTCAAGAAAAGATTTTGGTAATTTACCTTGATTAAGTTTAATTCCTTTATTAGAAGTCTTGTCAGATTGAAGGGGCACTACCCCATTCCAATCTCCTAATGTATACCAATTTTGATATGAAAATGAAGAGATAGCATAATTTTATTTTTGTTTTTGTTTTTTTGTTATGCAGCACATAAAGTCCAATTACTATAGATTTAACTCCTTGGATTTCCATTTCTATAGCTATAAATCTATCTTGATCATCTGTCAACAAAAGACTTGGCTCCATCAGTCTTTTTAGAATTTGCTGATGTAAATTCTTCCTATAAAGATTTGTTAATCCAATATTTTACATCTCTCTTTTGTATATCAGTCTCTTGCAAGCATGTCACTTCCAAATTTCACAAATAATGAAAAATTTTGTTTTCTTTTTCTTAAGGCTCTTTTAAGTCTTAAACAGAATTTTTCTCTGAGCTCCAAAAGGGTCATATTACTCTAATTCTCTAATTCTACATTTCTTATTTTAGTTCTAGCTTCCAAAGAGTTCATTCTGTTATTAATTTGCTTTACATTGCCAATAAACTTGTCCAACTTGGAATCTAACTTCTTTATATATGTTTTTCCCCAAAGATTTGAATCTAGCATCCATAGAGTCAACTTTTACAACAAATTGTGAATTTTTCCAAAATTGCTTTAATATAACATTTCCCATATGAGCATCTTTGGTCTCTCATTGGGACCATTGTAGAAGCAATAAGAAACACAATATTTAAAAAAAACTGTTTTTAAAAAAGAGACAAAGCTTTATTTTCCAATAAAAGATAAGACAAGAGCTTCCTCTTTTGACCAAAAGCCAAGTTACAGCTACTCAATAATGAGTATGTAAATTTTAAAAAGGACTGCAGAAAGCATTAACTTACATTTGTTTATCCTCCTTAGCCACTCTGCATATTGAAAAATAAAAGAATAATTTTCGCAGAGAATAAATAAAAAAGGAAACTAAGATTAGAATTTTAAACGTAGATTCTCCAAATAGCCAAAAAACTTTTCTTAAAAATTTATCAGTCCACACAACTTCAATCCCCAATTAAATAGTCTCTGAACATTCACAAGAACGTGCTTTGCTCCTGGAAGCATGAAGCCGAGAACACCAGCCTGAAGATGACGAATGAGACTTCGTCAAAACGTTGCCAAGACACTTCCAATTTTACGCGGGAGAAAACCCGAATAACCAAAGACCTACATATAAATACCCGCGAAAACCTCAGAAAACACACACACACACACACACACATATATATATGTATGTATGTATGTATATGTATATATATATATATATATATATATATATATATATATATATATATATATATAGTTTGTATTTTGTATTTTAACTTTGTTTTGAACTAAATAAAAATATATATTAAAAAAAGAAACAAGCTGTTTTTCACATTTTTTATACTTGATAGTCTAAAAATTGTGGAAATACCTTCAAAAGAGATAATTTGCATTATAATGGTGATTCTTTGCTGTTACAATGGATTTTAAATTTGACCTCTTGTCTTAACCTTCTCCTTTCAGGTATTATTTTTGCTCATGGTGAGAATTGGAAAGCAATGCGACGATTTACATTATCCACATTACGGGACTATGGAATGGGAAGGAAGACTATTGAAGACAAAATCATTGAAGAGTGTAGTGTCTTGACAAAAACAATTAAGACTTATGCAGGTGGGTTGTTATTTCCTCCTAATATTTTACTGGATGTCTTTCGGGACAAATGTAGAGTGTGAAATAATAATACCTTGAGAGACAGGGCAACTAGATGCAGCCACGGAATCATCAGATAAAGCTGAGAGCATAGCAGAAATGTGGGTAGGGCTCAGAAAAAGTCTTCCTTAGCTTTTGGGGCTGCAAAAGTGATGGATGGAGAGAAGCAGTTTCAGACTTGCAAAATTCTGTTAGTGTAACTGTACAATAAACTAGAATTAGCTCATCTGGTCATGTTTCCTGTCTGGTCTACCTAGTAAGCTGTCAGGATATCAAAATCCTTTCTGGTAATGTTCATAGTGGGAACAGTTTCTTATTTCAAATTCTTGAATAGCTAGTTTTGTATAATCGAACAATCTCTTATAAATGAACATTCTAGGTTTACTAATTTGTATAATATAATGTTGTGAACTGGAGTTGTTGCTCCTTCCTGCTTTGGATCAAGGATAATAATGTTTCAGTTTCTCAAAGAACATAAACACATCATCTGGGTGCATGAAATGATATACTTTATACTCTACCAAATTTTCCAACAAAAGTACTGTAATTGTCAATATTGAATTCCCCTATATGATAATTTCAACTCAATTATAAGGATCAAATTGAAATTGGGACACTTATTTATTTATTTACCAAACAAATTTATTTGACTGCCCAATGCACACACAGTGACTCTGGGCAGGGGTGGGTTCTGTTCACCTTTACTATCGGTTTGCAACAAAATCTGGTAGAACCACAACATGGTCATCATACCATCCTTTCTGGTGTGATGAAGAATGATGAAGAAGACAAGATGGTTCCCACAAAATGACCCATAGCAACTTTCAAGAACAAGCCCTCCACTGTTACTAATTCTTCCCAGTTTATTCACCCAAGATCATCCTGCTCTGATTCCCCAAAAAGAGAAGCAAAAGCTCTCCATTCAAGAAGCTATAGGGAACCAGTTCTCAGCAATATCTACTTAGGAGTCAAGCTACCACAATCAATAAGAAGCCAAATTTTGCTAGCTTGTGACTGTGCACCACTGCTGCCTAACACATAATCTCCCTCATCACCCCAGCAGAAACCCTCCTCCCAGCCTTTGACCATCAACAACAGGAAAAACACTCCTGTTGTTACTTCTGCTGTCACCAAAAAAAGAAAACACCATCTCAGGACTGCCACCAAGAACCAGGTCTCTACAACCTCTCATCCAACTGCCAACTGCATTGCTGCCACAAAATACAAAACCACCAGTAAGCATAATCCAGCAAGCCTCCTCCAGAGTGTTCCTGGGGGAGCTCCCACCAATGATGGCAATCAACAGAAGCAAAGGACCAGTACAGCTCTCTCTTGTCATTGCCAATAACTTGAAAGGAAGTCCTGAAGTTCAGCACATTGGGCCAGGGTCTGACTCAAGGTAAACTGGCACCCCACCAGAGTGTGCCAAACATGACCAGATACGCTCCAGTGTCTCCACCAAAACACCACGCCTCCTGTGTCTACCTCCAACATATTAACAATCCCACTCAATGCAACCCAGCATTTCCCATCCAATAGCCTACAATAATCCAAATTGAAATATTCCCGAAACTTGGCAGCCATTTGCTATTTAAAACTGCAATCATTTAATATGGATACATCCAGAGTTTACCCTTAAGGACTTCTTCATTTGCGAAGAAACCATTACTGATGTATGAACAATAAAAATGCAATTGTGTCTCTGTGACAATCAGTTTCCATTCAAGTAGTTGTTCACATTTTTTTAATTTAAATACCTCCTATTTTATCAGCACTGACTGCAGTTTCTATGATATGCTTCCTTTACGTAAGTTGATTTTGACTCTAAATTCATTAGCATTCATTCAGAATTCTATTTTGATCTATTGTTTGTTGTCCAGGAAAGCCATTTGAGGTCCAAACAGTTATAACTGCTGCTGTTTCCAACATCATAGTTTCTATTCTGCTTGGGAAGCGCTATGACTATGAAGATGCCACATTTCTACGACTTATGGAGATAATCAGTGAAAATATACGTCTTTCAGGGACCCCAAATATATTGGTAATCTAAATTTCATTTGAAGAAAAAAATGCAGGGAGTATAGGCAGATGTGCGTCATTTTGCTTTATTGCTAAGCAAAGTATATTGCTTGTCATATTCAATGCATTCAATTTCTTAGATTCATCATTCTCTTTGCTTGTTTGGAAATCAACAGGATGAGAGCATGAGGAACTCATTTAAGAGTATATTGGGAAATGAACATTTCTTTTCCCAATAATTGAATGGAGATTTCATTCATGGGATTTAGGCCTTAGTGAATTTGAAATATTGACTACGCATAGTTTCCTCAGTCACGGGCTTTTGCTTATTATTGGGGTTTATTTTTGTAGACTTATGGAACATTATGTTTTGAGATGTCTGACAACTGTTTTCACAGTATTCAATGTTCTAATATATGTTTTCCTTCATCATTCTTTCAGTTATATAATATGTTTCCTATGCTGGGCTTCCTTTTGGATTCACCTAAAAAACTAATGAATAACAGAAAAGAGTTCCGTGATTTCATACAGACTACCTTCATAGAACATCTCAAAAATCTGGATGAAAATGACCAGAGGAGTTTTATTGATTCATTTCTTATTCGGCAAAGAGAGGTAATGGATTACTTTATATGTGCCTTGAAGTACAAGTCATTTTTAACATTTTTAAAAAATATGCCTAATTATAAATTACATGTGGTTGGTGAAAATTCTTGTTTAGAAAATTCTTGTTTAGAAATCCTTTCTAATCATTCCTTTATTTCAGAGCCTGCAGTCATTTCAATTACAGTCAATTTACTGTGTTGTTGTTTGCATTAAAAAGACTATCAATATATATATTCTGATCAAGCCTTTGAGGAGCCAATTGATTTATTTTTTTTGTATAACCATTTTATTGTATACTAGCTGGATACTCATGCTTCGCTACGAAACTATGTGATCGGGCTTGATAAATCGACACTTAAAGCTTGAAAATTAATGAGTAGTTTAAAAGGGCACTATATTATTTCGTTAGAGATAGTAAACTAAGTTTCTGTTACAGATTAAGACATTATTGTAAGTCTAACAATAATAAAATAGATGGGCTTAAGCCCTTTAATCCCACCTGGCTTTTTTGTCTATGTAGCCAGGCTAATAATTTGCATAGTATAGACTTTCAATTCCTTTCTCAGATGAATTGCTCAGGACCTCCCTGTAAACAACATCCCTGGTTTTGCTCTCTGGCTGGAAGATGACAAGGCTGTCAGGTGCACTGATTATGGAGCACGCCACATACAACTGGCCATGGGAGAAACAGTCACTCCTCAGATGCACACCAGCCACTTTCAAAGTCTGTTCCTGTGCCTTATTGATGGTGATGGTGTAGCACACCTTAATGGGAAATTGTAGACATTTGAACTCAAATGGTAGTCTGATGGGATCAGAGGAATTCAGGATATGAAAATGGTTTCTCCCTGATTGATGCCTGTGAAAATCATGGCTTCAATTATGTGTTTGTACAGATTCTTCACCTGAAGCCTGGTGCCATTGCACAGTTTCAGAGGGGCTAGATTGCATAACAGCATGATTGGAGTGCCAACCTTGAGGTAGAGGACATGAGGTGGTAATCCTGGTGGGTTGAGAGTGTGCAAGAACTCCACAGGGTAATCCGTTGTACTTCCGAGCAGCAGAAAGAAAGTGCTCTGCTGAGAAGGCTGTGTTAGGATTCAGGGGAGGGTTCAAGGGGAGGGAGCTGAACTTTACCGTCACTGCAGCACATCCTGGGAGTCTCATCCTGCCACTTCAGGGCACAGCACCAGGCACAGGGTAACCGAGGTCCGAGATCAACAACCTTTTCCCTGGAGTAATCAATCTGAGGTTCATATTTAAAACCAGACAAATACTTATTAGTTCAAGGCATTGATCTGATTTGTGATATCTTTTCATTGTATTTAGCTGTAGCTGCCTGATTAACATAGGGGTTACATTAGATGCCTACTTTTTTTACAGCCTGTCTATTGACTTCGGGATGACTGACAATACTTTTTTGCAGCTTCTCTTACTTGTGTTTTCCTAATTGCATCTGTAAATCTTTTCCTGCATTTTTTCCTTTTTCCCTTTAACTGGTGTTACAGTAGAAGGAACAGATTTGTCTGAACTGAGGAGGTCAGTGTAAGAAGTGATTTGGGGCTGGGACACTATGTAGGAGAAATTTGGTTCACAATCCGTTGGCTCAGTGGTAGTCGGTGATAGAAACTCATAAGGGAATAACTCTCCTGCCACCTTCAGAAGCAGTTCCATAGGTAGAAGACATAGACATTTTGGTGAGGTAGTGACATTTAGTACTATAAGGAGCCCCAGAACACTCCTAAGTGAAGGAATGGAATGTCTTCCAGTTTGAACTGAGGTAACGGAATGTGAGACAACTGGCAGTTGGAACAGAGTTCCTTTCAGGTGGGGAGGGGGAGTAGAACATCTAACCCCTTAGCATCAGAGCATGTGAATATAATACTGTATTAATGATCTGATGGTCATTTCGAAAAATCCTTTCTTAGCGAGCACCTAGAAGCCAAGAGGAACATACGTGCCAAGTTTCAAGTTTGTAGGCTTTACAGTTCTGGAGATTTTGTGATGAGTGAGTGGTATTTGGCTTTTATATATATAGATAGTCAGGTGTGTCAGGGAGACAGTGGAGAGTATGGGCTGGAGCAGGCCTGGAATAAATATTAAAATCTTCAGGCTGGGGAAGAGATGGTAGAGGACTGCAAATTGGCTTTTGCAGGGGAAGGAGGGCAGTTAATAGTTGATGTCCCTTGTTTTCTGGCTATAATGAGAACATTAAGATGTGATTTCAAAACATCAGACTTAAAGGTCCTGCTTTTTCATATCAGATTGATTGTAGGAAAACATCAATTATCTGGGGCTTAACCACTGACTTGGCATTTATTATGGATGCCTGGCAGAGAGAAGTGGAGATTGTTAATGAAATTAATGAAATCTTTAGGAATTTTATCTCACTGTCTGGACATTTCATCTGAAAAAAATGCTGTGTTCAATTCTGGCACCTTATTTTCAAAAAGCTAATGATAAGCTAGAGAGCATTCAAAGGAGGACAGCAAAGATGATTCAGGGATGTGAGGACATGCGCTATGAGAATAGGCTGAACAAACCTGGGATGTTCAATTTGGAGAGAGAAAATTTTAATGAAGACCTGCATTCAGGTATATTAGGAAAAGTTACCCAGAAGGTAGATGAGAGCTATTTTTCAAAGCTACAGAAAATTGGACTAAAAATTTCAGGTATAAGTTGAAACTATCTAAATATTGTTGAAATAGAAGGAAAAGATGGTAGGATCTGTACAATAGTGAAATCATCTATCTATGCAGCTTGTGAGTTCTCTATCTTTGGAGGTTTTCTTAGAGACTGAAGTGACAGATGGGTTAATTGATATTCCTGCATGCTGCAAAGAGTTGGAGAAGATGGTTACTATGCTCTCTTCTTATTCTACAATACTTTGATTCTATGATGATAATTTGCTGATTTTGAACGTTTGCTGCTGCCAAGTATAGACAAACAGAATAAAGATACAGTTAGTGTGCCTTCCAACTTGCTAGATGAAGCATGTACGGTATATAATCCTGAAGACTTGGAATCTAACCCAAACATAGTGAAACTCATGTTGTGCTTTGAAGAGAACAATGGTTTGTTTTATGAAACACCTAAAAAATAGCAGTGTTCATTGAAAATGTTGTTGAAGTCCAAGCTGGACTTCATAATAAATCTTTATTATGGCCATTAGTCCAGAAAACATTTCATAGCACCACATGGACCTAAAATTATAGATAAGAGTAAAAAGTAGGCATAAAATACAATAACATGACATAAAAATAACATTGAAGTGATAAAAATAAAAATAAATAACAATGGTGATCAACAAGTTTAGTACTAATCTTCAGTCATTTAGCATTAGCATTAGATCCTCTCATGCTATGTAGCATATCGGGCAGCAAGGGACCTCCAGTACTTTTGGTTTGGGGTGAGTATGTCAGCGTCTTCCCATATGAAGTTTAAAGTCTTTAAGTTGTCTATGAACATTCTTTGCCATATATTTTGAGGGCGTCCTCATGGTCATTTGGCATCAGAGGGGATCCATCTCATTGCCCACCTTGGGAATTTGATTATTCTCCATATGGAGTATATGACCTGCATGTTGGAGTTTTCTGGGTGCGTTATATTATGTAATTTGCAGGAGATACTCTTTTGGAGCACTTCTTCATTAGTAACATGGTCAAAATAGTGAGTCTTTCATCTGTCTTCTATTGTTATTAATTGTCTCGGTCTTCATAAATGGCACATGTTTAAAACAAACAAATCTTTTTCTATGCAAGTATTCAGCAAAGAGATGGGCGGTTTCAAAATATGATACATAAATAAAAAAACTGCAGTTGTCATTTCTTTTCAGAAATCACTTTCTTGTTCACACACATCCATTTATGTTAGATGAGAGAATAAACTTTCCCCCCAGGATCACATTCACAATTTGCTGCAAAACCTTTAACAATTTTTTTTTCATTTCACACAATTCTTGACTCTATAAATGTTAGTTTAATGATGATTCAAACCATCTTGGAGGAATTTGCAGTATAATGTTCAGAATATTTATACTTTCTTTCAAGTCTCTTATGTTGCAAACCACTATCAGTGTATATAATAAATAGGAAGTTTTGGTATAGATGCAATGATCATAATAATCCTAATCATAACAACAACAAATTAAGCAAATCAATACAATAACTCATTCTCCTTTTTTCTTCTTTTAGTTCAGAAAATTAAAATATAAACTTCGGGGGGGGGGGGGATTTTCAAGAACAATGCCAAACTAAATAAAGACATTAAAAATGTGAATTAAAAGACAATAAAAACAAAAACACATATTATCCTCCCTAGCTGAGCCTTGACAAATATATTACAACAATGGTAGCTTTCTCCCACTGTGAGTCAGGTTCAAGATTTATAAACTTTTAGTTCTATTTGCAGCCAATCTGACCTATTATACATCTAGCTATTATAATAGTTAACCAGTTAATCAACAACGAACTTAAAAGCACTCTGTTAACAAACTGTTATTGTAACTAGCTCATGTAAATTCTACAACAGTTTCTTATCTACCACAAATCACCCCAATCATTATCTCTAATCCATGGAGGATCAAGTATCCTTGTTTGACTCTTATTAAGTCATAAGTCTCTGTTGTAAATATCTCTGCAACATCCATTGTTTAAAAGATCTCACTGGAAACACAGAATTCATCTTTCTGGGAAAAATATAGTCCCATGATGGCGAACCTATGGCACACATACCCGTTGTGGAACGCAGAGCCATCTTTCTGGACACGCGAGCTGTTGTCCAACTCACCTGTAACTGCGCATGCGTGCACTCCCCAAGTGGTTTTTGGGCCTCCAGTGTGTATGCGTGCAATTCAGGGGACCCAGATGGTCTTCAGAACTCTCCTGTGCATGTGCGTGCATTTATGAGCATTGCACATGCAAAAACTGCATGCATGCACAGAGGGTGTGATTGTGCAAGCAGCGCACGGAGGGGAGCCATGCAAAAGTGCAGATGGTGCGGTTACGGCACAGCGCGCGGGGGAGGAGCAAAGCACATATCTGTTTGGCACTCGATGAGTAAAAAGTTCACCACCACCGATATAGTCCATCATTTATCAGTTCCATTATGTCTGAATTTCTTGTATTCATGTCCTTATCAAACTTTTCTGCCAATCTGTAATTTTCGGACCAAGTTCTTTCTTCCTCCTATCTGACACTAACAAATCAGATTCCAATTCATCAAAATTGCAGATCAAGTCAAACTGTTATTTTCTTTGGGGTATCATCCTAGGTTTGATGATACCCCATTCTTTTTTCAAAATCTTCCCAGAAAGCTTTATCTCCTTTTGTAAACATTTTGAAAAACACACTTTTCCTTCCAAGGAAAGAGAAATAGATACATCATAACAAATTTCCATAGAGATAAACTAGGATAATTTTTTCCCCAGGGTGAAAATTAATCAAAAGAAAGAAAATTTCCCTTTTATTTATTTATTATTTTCTTTCTTTCTTTCTTTCTTTCTTTCTTTCTTTCTTTCTTTCTTTCTTTCTTTCTTTCTTTCTTTCTTT
>WNWU01000072.1:154284-192889 GCA_012654045.1 Ptyas mucosa
TTTCTTTCTTTCTTTCTTTCTTTCTTTCTTTCTTTCTTTCTTTCTTTTTCTTCCTTCCTTCCTTCCTTCCTTCCCTTCCCTTCCCTTCCTTTCTTTTCTATAAAAAAGCTGGTAAGAATAAAATCCTTATAATCAAATGTAAGTTGGGTGACTTTCACTACCCGAAAATGAATTATTGCTGCTTATGGAAAGTGAAAATGATTTATAGTTCAATAGTAAACAATGAGAGAACAAAGAAAAAAATTGTAAAGAGTTGTCAGATAAATTAAGAATCAACTAGTTTATTAAAGTACAGATAAAAAAATAGAGGAATTTTAAAAGTGCAATTAAAACCAAGGTATGCTTAAAATAAATGAACAACTGGGGACTTCTGGTGGCACCGTAGGCATTGGCGGTTGCTCCTTTGGGAGCGCTAGCCCCATGATCACGTTAAAGCCCTAGAACAGCAAAAATCAGCTATCTAGAGGCTTGGAAACTTTCCCCCTGGAAAAAGGGGGGAAAGAGAGCAGCCAGACATGGGTAGAGCTCCCCAAGAGCCCCAGGAACAGCTCTGGGGCTTGAAGGATGAGAGCTCCCTGGAAGCCTGACAGATCTCCGGATCCGGGACGCTTCTGCTTTAAGCATAACAAGACGCCGCGACCACCCTGGAACAATCTTTCAAAGTACTGGATACAAAAGCAGGCAGAGCAAAGGCAGGAGCAATTATAATTGCAAGTACCAAACTTTAACTCTGAATGTGTATTATATACTTCCTTCTGGACTATTAAGGGAAGAAAGTGAAAGAAAATGGTGCCGGAGTTTTAATGGGGCGTGGAAGTGAAAGTTAAGAGCAAAATATCGTCTAGCGCTGACAGCCCCCGTTTAAAACTATTGGACTTTATTTTAAAAGAATGAAGACTCAAAATTGACTTTAGACAAATTAAAAAATTTACTAAGGGCTGGAAATTAACCTGATTTAGTGGACTTATTGTTTTGGCTGTTGCAGAAGTTTAAAATTAAAATTGAAAATTAGAAAATGGCTTCAAGGCAAATAAAAACGGTCATGCCTAAAAGTGCTGGGGGATCACCTGCCCAACTATCTAAATTGCAATCTTTGTCAGCTCCAATGGAACCACAAATACTAACATTGGAAGCTTTGCAGGAAGCTTTAAAGATACAAGCTTCTGCTTTAGAGCAAAAAATTACCTCTGTCTTTGAAGAAAAAATGTGAGATGTAGCTGAAGAGATGGCAGAAATTAAAGAGGTAATTCAAATTCGAAATAAGGAAATCAGAGAAGATATTGTTTTGGCATTTCAGGGTCTGGCAAGCCATATTGAAGAGCTGGATGAAAGAGTGGATGAAATTAACCAATCAAATGTGAACTTGGAAAATAAAATGGGCGAGGTCCAGACAAAGATGGAGAGGGCAGACCTTGAAGTGATAATGATACAATACAGGGTGATGGAGTTTGCCCTGAGAATAAGAGGCCTGAGAGAAAATAATCAAGAGAATTTGCGAGAGATCTTTGCTGAAGCCTTTGCACAGATAAGTGGAGAACAAAAGGCAGATCTTGAAGGGCAAGTTAACAAAATTTATCGTATTAATTCATGGATTGCCAGACAGAAGCACTTACCAAGAGATATTGTAATTTACTTTGCAACAAGGAGGATACGAAATGAAATTTTACAAGCTTCCTACAAAAATAAACTTCAAGTGGCAGGGCAGGAGGTTGTGATATTGAAAGAAATTTCCCCCAAAATGTTGAGAACCAGAAATGACTATGCTTTTTTGGTGGAAGAACTGAGAAAACGCCAGATACAGTACAGATGGGAGGTTCCAGCTGGACTAGTGGTGAATTATTCAGGAGAAAGATATCATCTCAACACAGTATGGAAGGCAAGAGATTTTTACACAAATGTACTAAAGGTTAGATGCTCACCTTCTCCAGAGGCCAGAAGAGGAAAGGAAGCAGTGGAGGCAAGAAAGGGGGAGAAAGAAGAAATGCAAGGACAGGCCCAAGGAGGGGTTTTGATTAATCAAGAAGATGTAATACAACTTTCGGGCACTGTTCAAGCTCTGGAGTTATTTGAAAAAATAGAAGGATCAAAGACAGACCCGAATAGCAACTAAGCGCAAAGAAGAATTAAAGGTGCAGCAAATTCAGATGAAAACTCAAGAAACCACAAAAACAGAAGCAGTGGGAGGAGCAAGGCCAAACAGGAGAATGCAAGAAGATCTTCAGCTAATGCTCCAAAAGCTTCAAGGTGCCAAAAATGGCAACTAGATTTCTAACTTGGAATGTCAATGGTTTAAATTCACCGCAAAAGAGGAGGAAAATATTTCATTATTTGAAGCAGTATAAGAACGAAGAAATTTGTTTGCAGAACACACATATTAGAATGAAAGACCAAAAATATTTGATAAATGCAAGATTGGGAGCACACTTTGTAGCATCAGCACCAGAAAAGAAAAATGGCATAGTTATATACTTAAAAAAAAACTTAATAGCTAAATTAATTGAAGCAGATGATCAAGGACGATATATAACAATTGAAATTTTAATAGAGGGGAAAAATACTCTTAATTGGAGTATATGCTCCAACAAGAAAAATTTTACAAGCTCTTACATACTAAACTAATACAATGGAATTACAAATCGTGTATATTACTGGGTGATTGGAACGGAGTTTTGGATACTAAAAAAGACAAAAAAGGACCTTCGCAAAATATTCAAATGCGAGCCAGATTGCCTACATTTTTTTTTGATATGATGGAAGATATGGAGTTGAGAGATATCTGGTGAGAACGGAATGTTGAAAAAAAAGATTTTACATTTTTTTCTGACAGACACCAATCTCTTTCTAGGATTGATTTTATATTAATTACTAATGATTTTCTTTCTAGGGTGAAGAAGATGAAGATATGTCCAAGAACATTAACAGACCATAGCCCGGTTTGGATGGAACTGGAATCTGAAAAGGGACCCAGGAGGTCCTGGAGGTTAAATGAAAATTTGTTTAGATATGAGGAAAATGTGAAAGAATGTAAAAAACGTTTGAAAGAATTTTTTGTTATGAACATGCATAAAGGTACATCCATGGAAGTGGTATGGGATGCAAGCAAAGCATAAAGGGGAGGTATTTTAATATATTTGAATAATAAACATAGACGTAGACAGGAAAAAAAATGGAATGATTTAGAAGAGAAAATAAAAAAGAAAGAGCAAGTATTAACATTGAATCCAGCAGATAAGAAAACAAAAGAAGCAATTAATTTATTGTGAGGGCAATTTAATATGTTGATGGCAGACCAGGCTGCAACTAGTTCGCAATATGCTAAACATAACACTTTCTGTAATGCTAATAAACCAGGCAGATGGCTAGCATATTTGTTAAGGAAAAAACAAAAGTTATGTACTGTAGGGAAGATAGAATATAAAGGTAAAGAGGTGTATCAGCAAAATATGATTAAAAAAGCATTTTTAGAATTTTATATGAGGTTGTATGCCAGTGATAAAATTCAAGGCATAGATATAGATAGATATCTACAGAAGGAGAATATTTCTATAGTTACAGAGGAGCAAAGGGAAGGTTTGAATCAACCAATAACTTCTGAAGACATTGTTTCAGCAATTAAACAGTTGAAAGTGGGCAAAGCCCCTGGGACAGATGGATTGACATCTGTTTATTACAAAAATTTGCAGCTAGAAATGGAGGAACCACTTAAAGAATTATTTACCAAAATACAATCTGGAGGAGAGGTACTCCCATCTTGGAGAACAACATTTATTTCTTTGATCCCAAAGGAGGATCAAGATCATAGTCAGCCAAAAAACTATAGGCCTATATCGCTTTTAAATACAGATTACAAGATTTTTGCTAAAATATTAGCAAATAGGTTAATGCTGGTTTTGCAACAATTGATTCATAATGATTAAACTGGTTTTATGGGAGACAAATGAAAAGTAATGTAAGGCAAATAGTTAACATACTGGAATATTTGGGGAAGAACAACCAAGTCCCTGCGGTGCTTATATTTTTGGATGCGAAGAAGGCATTTGATCAATTGAATTGGAATTTTTTATTGAAAATAATAGAAAAGATGCAGTTTGGAGAGTATTTTACACAATCTATTAAGGCAAAATATCAGAAACAAACAGCACAAATAATAATCAACGGTAGTTTAACAGAAACTTTTAATATTGAAAAGGGAACAAGACAAGGATGTTCTTTGTCTCCATTATTGTTTATTTTGACTTTGGAATTTTTATTGAATAAAATACATAGCTCAGATAAAATAAAGGGAATTAAAATTAGGCAATATGACTACAGATTAAGAGCATTTGCAGATAACTTGATTGTTACTTTAACTCAACCAGCACAATCAGTTATAGGTTTAATGCAGGGGTGAAATCTAAAATTTTTTGCTACTGGTTCTGTGGGCATGGCTTAATTAGTGGGCGGAGCTTGGTGGTAAGGTGACTGGGCAGGCGTGGCCAAGTCAATGTTACTTCTTTGCCCTTTTTTAACCTACAAAACACAGCACAACACAACTGGCTCAGCCACAATGTAAAAGCAGTTGTGCTAGATCCTGCAACAAGCAGGAACCTCACACAGGCACAAAAAGTCCAACAAACCAACTTTCACACTTTACATACACACAACACAACACAACTGCCTCACCCACAATGTAAAAGCAGTTGTGCTAGACCCAAAATGGCCCCTGCAACAAGCAGGAACCTCATACAGGCACAAAAAGCCCAAAAAACCAACTTTCACACTTTACATACACAAAATTCCACATACAGCTTTGTGAGATTTTTGTGTTTGTGTAGTTAGAGTGAAACACTACAGAAACACACTAAATCTCAGAAAGCTGCACAAATATTATTTTATTTTAATTTATTTTTATTTTTATATAAAAGCAGCTAAATTTAAAACTTCCTAAACTTTAAATGGCTAGGTCTAAAAAAAGAACAACTAAAAAAAACCCCAATTAACTATTTTTTTTAAAGCTCCCAAAGGAGAAAAAAACTTACCCAATAGAATAGAGGTCTCAAACCTTGGCAACTTTAAGACTTGTGGACTTCAACTCCCAGAATTCCTCAGCCAGCTTTGCTGGGAGTTGAAGTCCACAAGTCTTAAAGTTGCCAAGGCAGGCAGGCAGATAGAGCTGCTCACCGATGAGCTTGATTGCAGGCAGGGAGTTGCTTGCTGAGGGAATGGATTGCAGGTATTACAGCAAGCGAAGCAAGTCAGGCGTTGCGACCAGCAACTAAGTTAAGCAAGCTGGAGTGGGGGGAAGGGAATTTGCTAGCTAGCTAGCTAACCACAGGCAACTCAGCTGGGATAGTCAGAGCCATTTAAAAGGAAAAAAGTTTTTTGTGCTTGGCTCAGTCAGGCGGCTCAGCTGGGCATGGGGGGCAGGGGCAGGGATTTTTGTTACCAGTTCTCCGAACTGCCAACCGGCATCACTACCTACTCGCCTGAGCCAGTCCGAACCAGGAGCATTTCACCCCTGGTTTAATGGATATAATTAATTAATATGGACACGTATCTGGATTTAAAATAAATGCAGGCAAAACAAAGATAATAACTAAAAATATGACTATAAGCCAAAAAGAAGAAATAAAAAGAATAACAGGATTTCAAATAGTAAAGAAGGTTAAATATGTAGTGGTCTATATTATGACTTCAAATGTGAAATTATATAAGTACAATTACGAACCCTTGTGGCAAAAAATACAGAAAGAGATGGAAAACTGGAAAAAATGACAATTGTCTTTGTTGGGAAGAATAGCAGCAGTAAAAACGAATGTTTTGCCAAAGTTTTTATTTCTTTTTCAAATGATACCAATACTTAAAAAAGATGCAAATTTGAAGGAATGGCAGAAGGGTATTAGTAATTTTGTTTGGGCAGGGAAGAGACCGAGAATAAAGCAAAAAATAATGCAAGATATACGTGAAAGAGGAGGTCTCAAAATGCCCAATTTGAGATTGTATTATGAGACAGCTGCCCTTTCAGCAATTAGTGATTGGATGAATTCAACAGAAGAGAGAATATTGAATATTGAGGGATATGATTTGGTACATGGATGGCATGCATATTTATTATATGATAAAAAGGTGGATAAGACTTTCAAAAGTCATATATTAAGGAATGTGTTATTATGTGTCTGGAAAAAGTATCAATATAAATTAAACAATAAAATATCTATATGGACAATACCCAGACATGCAATAGAGAATATAACCATAGAACAAAAACAAGATGTGATCACTTACAAAGAGCTTCTTATTATGGAAGGAGGAATATTGCAGTTAAAGTCTTTGAATGTATTAAAAGAAGAAAGGATAATTCAAACTTGGTTTCAGTATGGACAGCTGCAAGCTAGATGGAAAGATGATCAGAAAATTGGTATCTTGCAAAATGAGGAAAACTTGGTAAAACAAATTAGAGACCAAAGTCAAATGCATATAAAAAGGTTGTATAATGCATTGATAGAGATAGATTCAGAAACGGAGTTAGTTAAAGACTGTATGATAAAATGGGCACAAAATATTGAGGAACCAATAATGATGGAAACGTGGGAAAAAATATGGGTTAGAAATGTAAAATTTACGCAAGCCTAAAACCTGAGAGAAAATTTTTATAAAATGTTTTATAGATGGCATCTAGACCCTAAAAAGATAGATTCCAGATGGAGCTTGGGCCATTTCCTGATAATCTGGCACACAGCTCGGCCAAGGACCTGGTAGCCGCCTGGGACCGGGCGGCTGGTGGGGCATTAGACTGGGTCGTGCCTTTGCGGCCTCTGACCCGGTGCCGATCCCGTGTAGCTCCCTGGTTTACCGAGGAGATAAGGGAAATGAAGCGCCGGAAAAGACACCTGGAGAGCGGTTGGAGGGCCAGTCTCGCTGAATCTGACCTAACACTGGTAAGGTCGCATATTAAGACCTACCTAGTGGCAATAAAGGTAGCAAAGCGTAATTATTTTCCACCTCTATTGTGTCATCAGGGAATCGTCCAGCCGCCCTGTTCAGGGTGACCCGCTCCCTGCTCCATCCGGGAGTGCGGGAGGATCCCTTGGAAGGCAGGCCGGAGGAGTTTGGACAATACCTGTATGACAAAATCGCTCAGATCTGGGGGGATTTGGACTCCGACTGGGTAGATAAGGACAGGGTGGCAAGGAATAGTCTTGAGAATGTTATCTGGGAAGAGTTTGACTCAGTGACTCCCGATGATGTGGACAGGATTTTGGGGAGACTTAGTGCGGCCACATGTTTACTGGACCCGTGTCCCTCCTGGTTGGTACTGGCTTCCCGGGAGGTCACACGAGGCTGGCTCCAGGGTGTTATCAACGCTTTGTTGAGTGAGGGTCACTTCCCCACTGCCTTGAAAGAGGCGGTGGTGAGGCCTCTCCTCAAGAAGCCATCCCTGGATCCGGCAGTATTGGCCAACTTTCGTCCTGTCTCCAACCTTCGCTTTATGGCGAAGGTTGTTGAGAGTGTGGTCGCGCGACAGTTTCCACAATTCCTGGAGGAAACATCCTATCTAGATCTGTTCCAGTTGGGTTTCAGGTCTGGGCACAGCACAGAAATGGCATTGGTCGCGTTGTTTGATGATCTCTGGAGGGTTCGGGACAGGGGGTGCTCCTCTGTTCTGGTCCTGTTAGATCTCTCAGCGGCTTTTGATACCATCGACCATGGTATCATGCTGCACCGGTTGGAAGAGTTGGGGGTGGGAGGCACCATGTTGCAGTGGTTCTCCTCCTTTCTCTCCGACCGGTCGCAGTTTGTGTTGGCAGGGGGGCAGAGGTCGACCCCGAGGCCTCTTATCTGTGGAGTGCCACAGGGATTGGTCCTCTTGCCCCTTTTGTTCAACATTTATGTGAAGCCACTGGGCGAGATCATCCGTGGTTTTGGGGTGAGATACCATCAGTACGCTGATGACACCCAGCTGTACATCTCCACCCCAAACCACCCCAACAATGCCCTTGAAGTGATGTCCCAGTGCCTGGAGGCTGTGCGGATCTGGATGGGGAGGAACAGGCTCAGGCTCAACCCTTCCAAGACTGAGTGGCTGTGGCTCCTGGCATCCCGATATAGTCAGTTGACTCCATTGTTGACTATTGGGGGCGAGTCTTTGGCCCCCACAGAAAGGGCCCGCAATCTGGGAGTCCTCCTGGATAGACAGCTGTCCTTGGAGGATCATCTGATGACTGTGACCAGGGGGACTTTTTGTCAGGTTCGCCTGATTCGCCAGTTGCGGCCCTTTCTTGATCGGGATTCCCTGTGCACAGTCACTCATGCCCTTGTCACCTCTCGCCTTGACTACTGGGGCTCTACATGGGGCTCCCCTTGAGGAGCACCCGGAGGCTCCAGCTGGTCCAGAATGCGGCCGCGCGGGTAGTGATGGGAGCAACGTGGCGCTCCCATGTAACACCACTCCTGTGCGAGCTGCACTGGCTCCCGGTGGTCTTCCGGGTGCACTTCAAGGTGTTGGTTATCACCTTTAAAGTGCTCCATGGCATAGGGCCTAGGTATCTGCGAGACCGCCTACTGCCACAAGCGACCTCCCACCGACCCGTGTGCTCCCACAGAGAGGGCCTCCTCGGGGTGCCGTCAGCCAAACAATGTAGGCTGGTGACCCCCAGGGGGAGAGCCTTCTCTGTGGGGGCACCTACCCTCTGGAATCAGCTGCCCCCAGAGATAAGGAAAATTCCAGACCTCAGCGCCTTCCGCCGTGCCCTTAAAACCCACTTTTTCAAACAAGCCAGGCTGGCTTAAGAAATATTTTAAATGTTTATAGGGGTTTAATAATTTTTAAATTGAAGCCATAATTTATATATATATTTAATTGTTTTTATTGTTTGTATTACATGTTTTTTAATCTTGGTTGTACACCACCCTGAGTCCTCAGGGAGAAGGGCGGTATATAAATTAGAAATAAAATAAAATAAATAAATAAAAAATAAATAAAAAGTTAGCTTGTATGTATCCAAGTTTACAATCTAAATGTTGGAGATGTAAATGTGATGATGCCACGTATTATCATATATGGTGGACATGCAAGAAAATCAAGGCAATTTGGGTAAAAATATGGTGGATTATGCAAAATATTCTTTAAAAGAAGATAAAGTTTACCCCACAGTTGTTTTTATTGGGTATAATTACAGATTGTACGGTTATAGAGACTAATTTGATTTTGAATTTAATAACTGCAGCCAGACTCTTGGTGGTGTAGTACTGGAAGAAGGAAGATTTACCTACTGTTGAAGAATGGACATTAAAAGTAGTGAATTTAGTGGAGATGGCCAAAATTTCAGTATATTTGAAGGACTATTCAAATGAGAGATACATACTGGAATGGAGAAGATGGATTGACTATATTCAAAATAAATATGGGACTAAGAAGTTTCAAATAGTTTATGAATGAAGAAAAGAAGATATTTAAGGGAATTTTAATATTTAGTCATGTAAAGGGGAGTTAAAGTGCAAGAGGGAGATAGGAGTCTATAGATAGTTTGTATATGTTAGCTTATGTTTGTTAAATGCTATACCTTGTATTTTGCTCTGGGAAGTCCGGTGGGGGGGGGAGGAAGGGTGGGTTGGGAGGGGGGAGGAGGGGGGGAAATTGTTCGTAAAATTTTTTTTTAGCTTTAAAACTTTTCAATAAAAATAAATAAATAAATAAATAAAATGAACAAGTGAAGGACAAATATGGTTTAAAAACCTGACCTTCTAATTGCTCTCTACCGAGAATTGCAGTCTTCAAGCTCTCTCTACTCTGAAGGTTCACAACCATCCAAAAATCTTCTTCCTAGTTGCTCACATTTAATTCTAGGAATCAATCACCAAATGGCCAGCTTTGGTGGGAAAATCAGCTATTCACTGAGTCGTGGTAGCATAGTGGTTAGAGTGCAATACTGCAGGCTACTTCTGCTGTCTACAATTTGGCAGTTCAAATCTCACCGGGCTCAAGGTTGACTCAGCCTTCCATCTTTCCAAGGTGAGAAAATTGAGGACCCAGATTGTTGGGGGCAATATGTTGACTCTGTAAACCACTTAGAGAGGGCTGTAAAGCACTGTGAAATGGTATATAAGTCTAACTACTATTGCTATTCAGTGGCAGGACAGAAAAAATTGCCTGCCACTCACCATGTCATCTTGGGGGAAGTCCTCCTTGGGAAAAGTCCCTCAGCAGCCCATTCTTCTGATCGTGTTTTCCACCCTAGTTATAATTCTATGGTCTAATTCTTTTGAGAATGGTGTCCTTCTTTTCTTCTTTCTGTTCTTCTTTTTGCCAATTATATATTTTAGACCAATGACAGAGACTGTCTTATCAGGCTCTGTAAGCGTTTCTTTTAGAGAAAAAGGTGAAATAAAATTGCAATGAAAACAAACAAAGGAAGTAAGTTAATATATAGCAGGTTCAATGCACTATGTCAATGTTTTTCTCTGTATAGTTATCAATATTCCAGACTAATACAGATGACTTTTTTCAACATTTACTCTTTTATTTCCTTTCTTGTAAAGAAGTACAGCAACTCTCACTGTTTTTGGGTGACAGCTTCAATAGTCCTGTATCATTTTGTAAAAGGTAAATGATGTCCCCAAATCTGGACTCCACTAAATTATGTAGTCCACTGATGAAGTGTCCTATTAATCTTCTAGAATTTATACTTGTACGAGTATATTGTATTTCCTTGATAGTTGTTCTCTTTTTTTTAAATACACTTCAGGAAAATAAGATGATGACTAATGGATATTTCCATGATGAAAATCTTAAAGCTCTTTCGGGTAACTTATTTGCTGCTGGTACAGAAACAACTGGAAGCACTCTGCGCTGGGCCATACTCCTGATGATGAAGTACCCAGAAATCCAGAGTAAGCATGTTTCATTTTATTGGCTTCCAATCAAAAATAGAATAGTAATTAAAAGAAGACTTTTGGTAGATGAGAGTGTCATTTGAACAAGGGAAAAATAGGAAATAAGAATAAATTGTCCTTTCTGTTGAAATTTTAAGGAACTCATCAGTGTGAGAAGATGAAGAAAAGGGTATAAGATATTGAGGGTTCACACATGTATGATTCATTTTATGCTGTCATCACCCACTCTACTATTTCTTAGAAGAATAGCACATCACACCCTAATATGAGCCAATATTGAAGACACTGTTCTGTTAAGAGTGATGTATTCCAATCATTATATGACCTTGACTCATCTCTATATGCTCCACCCAACATTTCATTCTTTCTAAAGTTTGAAAATGTGAACTGATAGGCATATAGGCAATTAATAGTCCATCTCTCCTCTGGATACGAATGTTCATAAACAAGGAAAAATATGCTAACGTAAAACATCATAGCTTCGTGTTATTAGGTATGCACTACAAATGTTTAATAATTCTATTTAATAATTCTGAATCTACTTAAGTTAAAATTATTTTTAAAAATTGTCACTAACATTTTCTGTATCTATTTTCTTCAGAGATAAATATTGCGTTTCTCTAATGTACAGATAGCCGTCAACTTACAACCGGAACCGGAACTTCCATTGCTAAGCGAGGCAGTTATTAACTGAGTCATACCTAATTTAAAAAAAATTTTTTTTTTGTAATAGTTAATTGAATCACTACAGTTCTTAGGTCAGTGTTTCTCAACCTTGGAAGCTTGAAGATGGGTGGACTTCAACTCCCAGAATCCCCCAGCCAGTTGAAGTCCACCCATCTTCAAGCTTCCAAGGTTGAGAAACACTGTCTTAGATGAATCATGTGCTCATTAAGCAAATCCAGCTTCCCACATTGACTCTGCTTGTCAGAAGCCAGCTGGGAAGTTCACAAATTGCCATCACTTGACCACAGGGAGCTGCAACTATCCTAAATACATGCTGGTTGTCAAGTGTTTGAATTTTAATCTCTTAACTGCAGGGGTGCTATAATGGTTCCAAGTGTGAAGATTGGTCATGCATATTTTTTTCAGTGCCATTGTAACGTCAAGCAGTTGCTAAATAAATGGTTGTAAGTCAAAGACTATCTGTGCAACCAAGTCCTTCATGTTTTATCCTTCACAATTTGAATTTTTTACATAAACTCCCATTTAAAACAAAATTCAAGCAATGAGTCATCCTGATACTTAATCTATTCCCCCAGGTAAGGTCCAGGAAGAAATTGCAAAAGAGATTGGGGATCGTCAGCCAAGGACAGAAGACCGAACCAAATTGCCTTATACTGATGCAGTAATTCATGAAATTCAAAGGTTTGCTGATATTGTTCCAACCAACTTGCTACATGCAACCACCATGGACATAACTTTCAAAGGCTTCTTCATTCCCAAGGTGATCAATCTGAAATTACTGCATTGTACAGGTTCCAATCTTTTTTTAGTACTATATAAACCATTTTTACATAGTAAAATGCATTTTTAGGAGTTCAATCAGAATAGAGCTGAAAGCATTCTTGGAGGTCTTCTAGTCCAACCCCCTGCTCAAGCAAGAAAGCCTATATCATTTCAGACAAGGGACTGTCCAGTCTCTTCTTAAAAACCTCTAGTGATGAAGCACCCACAGCTTCTGAAGGCAAACTGTTCCATTGATTAATTGTTCTCATTGTCGGGCAGTTTCTCCTTAATTCCAGGCTGCTTCTCTTGATTAGTTTTTATCCATTGTTTTTTGTCCTGCCCTCTGATGCTTTGGAAAATAACCGCCTCCTCTTTGTGGCAACCTCTCAAATACTGTAATACTGCTATCATGTCCCCCCACTCTTTTCTCTAGGCTAGCCAAACCCAAACTGCAGCTGTTCCTCATATGTTTTGTCTCCAGGCCCTTAATCATCTTATTTGCTCTTCTCTGCACTTTTTCCGAATTCTCAACATCTTTTTTGTAATGTGACCAAAACTGGATGCAGTATTCCAGGTGTGGCCTTACTAAGGCTTTATAAAATGGTACTAATACTTCACATGATTTTGATTCTATGCCTCTGTTTATACAACCAAGGATTGTATTACCTTTTTTGGCTGCTGCTGCTGCACACTGCTGGCTCATATTTAAGCAATCGTCCACTAGGACTCCAAGTTCCCTCTCACAATTATTGTTTTTGAGCCAGGTTTCACTGAATCTGTACTTGTACCTTTGTTTTTTCCTGCCTAGGTGTAAAACTTTGCTTTTCTCCACATTAAATTTCATTTTGTTGGATAGGGCCCATTGTTCAAGTCTGTCAAGATCTTTTTGGATCCTGAGCTTGTCTTTTGGGGTGTTGGCTATTCCTGTCAGCTTACAGTAGTGTCATCTACAAATTCGATGACTTCTCTTCTATTCCCTCATCTAAGTCATTTATGAAGATATTGAAGATACTGGACCTAAGATGGAATCTTGTGGTACCCCATTACTTACTTCCCTCCATGTAGATATAGTTATTGAGCACTGATAATCTATTTCCTTATTTTTCCTTACAATGTGTTTCTCTTTGCCTAGTATTTATTCATATATTTCCAGTGCCATTTTTAAAATTTGATTATTTCTATAACAATGTATTAAATAGTCACACTTTTTAATATAGGTTTTTCACTTTTGATGTTTAGGGTATGCAAATTGTTCCTTTGCTATCATCAGTGCTCCATGATGAATCTCAGTGGGAGAAACCCTATCAATTCTATCCTGAGCATTTTCTTGATTCTGAAGGAAAATTTGTGAAAAGAGATGCATTCATGCCTTTCTCTGCAGGTAATATTCTCTATATATGTGTCCATGTGTCCATGCATAATGGACAATGCTTTATATTTTGGAAATAAAAGTTCACAAGATACAGTGGAGCATTTGAAAAAGTGATAATAAAACCATGATGTAATAAATTTCCATTTAACAGAGTTTAGAATAAGATTGCCTGATGCTCCCACAAACTTATAGTGCCTATGAAACTGCACTATTATGACAACCATTTTCTAAAAACAGTTAAGCTTCTGAACATAAAACAACAGTAACAGTTGTTTGAGGGACTGTCTCAGTGGTGGGTTGCTCCCTGTTCGCAAGAACTGGTAGTAAAAATTTGTAGTAGTTCGGAGAACCGGTAATAACATTGGCTGGCCATGCCCCCGAACCGGTCCCTGGCCCGGTTGCCGCTCGCTTACCCTGCCCACCTCATCAGAGGCTTTTTTTTTTCTTTTAAAAACATTTTTTCTGCAACCTCTTCGGCCGAAAAAATGCTTTTAAAAGTAAAAAAAAGCCTCTAATGATCGTGCGGCTCAGCTGGGATTATCAGAGGCTTTTAAAAGCATTTTTTCCTGAAACCTCTTAAGGTTGTAGAAAAAATGCTTTTAAAAGTTAAAAAAAAATGTTGGCCACGCCCACCCAGTCACATTACCCCCCCCAAACCATGCCCACAAAATAAGCCACACCCACAGAACCAGTAGTAAAAAAATTTAGAACCCACCCCTGGACTGTCTCATTGGAATTGGCCCACCCCACGTATGCCAGCAGAGGAGCATGCTGCGGGCCCCATTGGCCAGGGTATTCCAGCTGGAAGGGTCCAGGAGAAGAGCTTTCTCTGCCATGTATCTACTCCTTGAAACATCTTCCTCCCTGGAATGAGCTTAGATCCAATCCTCCTGACCTTCTGCAAGAGCTTAAAGACCTGGCTCTGTCTCTTGGCTTGAGGTTCCAATGTGGGGATTTCACATTGGAGATGGTTAATGGATTAATAATAGATTTCACCTCCTCCCCTTCTCATCATACTCTCTCCCTCCCCTTCTCATCCTACTCTCTCCCTCCCCATCTTTGGGGGCTTGAAACTTTGTATTTTATAGTATTTTATTTGTATTATTTATAGGTGTTGTATAATTTTATCTTTTTAATATTGCAAACCATCCAGAGTTGCCCTGTGGTAATATGGGCAGCCAATAAATTTAATAAAAAATAAAAATAAATAAGAAATAATCAAGGGAAGGAGTTTTGCGCACGAAGAAACAAATAAGGTGATTATTAGAAGCCAGCATAGATTTGTTCAAAACAGATTATGGCACACAAACCCTATTGCCTTTTTTGATAAAGTAACTAAATTTGTTGACAGTAAAATGCTGTCAACATAACATACTTAGACTTCAGCAAGGTATTTGAAAAAGTAGCCACAACCTACTTCTTGGTGAGATAGAAAATATGGGATAGACAGTACCACCACTAGATGGATTCAAAATTGACTAACCAGCTGGTAGTCTTCAATGGAACTACAGCTACATGGAGGGAAGCATGCAGTGGAGTATCACAAAGATTGGCCTTGGCCTTAGTACTCTTCAACATTTTCATAAATGATCTTGATGAGGAGATAGAATAGGAACTCATCAAATTTGAGATGACACTAAACTGGGAGGAATAGAAAGAACAGGGGTGCACATGATAGCTGTCTTTCAGTATTTGAGGAGCTGTCACAAAGAAGAGGGGGTTGACTTATTCTCTAGGTCACTATAGGGAAGGACAAGAAGTAATGGGTGGATGCTTGTTAAAGGAAGATACAACCTAGAAGTAAGGAAGAATTTTCTGACAGTAAGCAATTAATCAATAGAATAGCTTGCCTCCTAGGTGCTCCATCACTGGAGGTCTCCAGAAATAAACTGCACAACCATTTGACTGAGACAATATAAGCAGAGGGTTGGACTAGAAGACCTTCAAGGTCACTTCCAGACCTATGATTCTGTGAAGGAGTCTATAAAGGATGTTATGCCAGTCATAGACTATAACTCACAAAGGCACTGTTTTTGTCAGAGGTCCCCAACCTGTGGGCCATGGCCCACTAGTGGGCTATGAGGGGTTTGCAACTGGGCTGCGGAAATGGCCGGCAAGCGTGCACAGGTGCATCCTCACTTGTACAAGTAGTGGGCTAGCGCATGCACGTACACACTGCTTGTGCAAATGGAGCTGCGTGTGCACTTGCGAGCTGCTCACACAGAACCATTCCCTCTCACCTGCACCGGTTCACAAAGCCGGAAACACTGGGGAATTCCACTTTATGTCATCACTAGATTGTCATCACCATTCAAGGTTCTTCAATCACTATATATCTGAAGTCAATCTTTATCAAAATGAGGGGCTAAGGATACTTACGAAGAACATGAAGGGATTCTTGGAAATTGTCTAACTCATTCATTGGGAGAAAAAGTTCATGAATACTATTATGACATATTAATGCATACTTTCCCCCCTAAAAACTACAAAATTCATCATTGAGTTTATGGATCAAGGCAACATTCTGACAACTAAAAAAGTTTAAAGGAAGATTTAATAGATATCCCCTCCCACCAAATGAACTTTCAATAAAGGTATTCCTGTAGTTACAATCTCTACCTCGAGTGGGATGCTCAGTCAACCTCCTTTTCAGGGCATCAGTGTAGAATGGTACTTATGAAGGCTCATTCTTCTTTTAAGATTAGCATGCTTATGATACATGTCTTATTTTTATTTTATTGCTGTATTTTAAATATGAGTTTTTTTGTCATAACTTTGTGTCTTACTCTCCATGACAATCTGACATTGGGAAGCTACATAAAATGGTTGAAGAAACCAATAAGCATCATTTTTCCACCCATGTATGCTTTCTTCCAGGTAGGAGAGCATGTGCAGGTGAGACCCTTGCCAAAATGGAGCTCTTCCTCTTCTTTACCAGCCTCCTGCAGAAATTTACCTTTCAACCACCCCCGGGAACATCTAAAAATAATCTGGATCTAACGCCTGAGGTTGGATTTACAACCCCTCCTATATCCTATAAGACCTGTGCCATTCCATGTTCATAAGACACAAGACCTTCATAACAGCCATTCTCAGTTTTGGATAATGTTATTCTCTATGGTCTTGGCTTAAGAGGCTGTCTGAAACTGTACTATAATTATTTGCATACACACAAAATCTAGATTTTGAGAGTGAAAAGGGTAGAGAAATCATGCTAAGTGCTTGATACATTTATTAGTTTTGTTTGTTTCCTTTTATCCTTTTTTCTCCTATTCAATTTTGTTAGTTTTGCTTTTTATTAAATTCATTTTAAGCAATATAGTTTTTTCCACAATAATTCTACATACATACACACATACACATTATTGTTAAGGTATTAGATAACTTAAAATCACACTTTGACACAGAACTTAGTTGAAGAAAGCAAAACAGTATCAATAGGAAACAATAACATTTAATATTACTGAGAATTTGTTTTACAAAAAATATTTAGAGATAATTATTGCTAGATATTCCTAGAAATAGAATGGCAGATATTTAAAGTGGAAAAAGATGTAACTGTCTCGGTTGGGATGAACATCTTGACAAGGCTGAAGATTTTGTTCAAATAGATTCCTACAAAAACTGAAGAAAAAAACTAAATTACTGGCAGAGATGAGCAACTGATTTTATATACTCTGATAAAATATCAAGGACTAAAGTTCGAAACTTTATAACCCTTGAAATAATGTATTGGACAAGCAGCCAGTTGTATTACCAGATAGATGTTTAACTGGGATGACATTGATTAAAATACTGAAGGTTGAATAGCCTGACAGCTCATATGAGGTTCAGTTAGCCTTCCTTTAAAAGGCTAGATTGAATAGCCTTCCTTTAAAGGGGATTTTCTTAGTTAAATAAAAGAAAGAGAACATGTTTTGTGCCTTCAACAGACACATATTGGAAGCATTGATATCTATCTGTTAAATGTAAACATCTCTATCAAAACTGTACGGCCTTAAACGGGTTTTTTAAAAATGGAGTAGCTATATGAACTTTTAACATGACTTCTAGAGAAAAAATCCCAGATGAGAATGGAAGATGCATAATGTTAAGCTTTCAGACTGAATCTAGAAAATAACAGTTGTTTTGATTTATGCGCAGAATAACAAAATAAAGTTCTGTGAAATATTGTTATAGTTTTTTACTATCTCAATTTTTCTTGAAAATGCAGAGGAAGATACAATATCTTAATCATTTTAGATATGATTAAGATTCTTCCAACTTCCGATTGGTGATGTTTGGACAAAGAGAGGGTTTGAAGAGCTAGCTCTGTTCTTCGCCCCTCTTTTCTGGTGCTGGAGCGATCCTGAAAGGATACACGAAGCCCAAAGGGAAGCATGTTGGAGTGGGGATACTCAAGCAGCAGTTTGGTGATAAGTGATCACCAGGGTAATGGAGAGAAACCCCGTTGAGCCCAGCAATCGAGAGGCTGACATTTTTCAATGGTGGCCCCGAAGTCCTGACAGACAGCAAAGTGGGAAGCAAGATCGAATGACAACTCGTGGTGAAGAGTAATGAGGGTCAGTGCAAAAGAATTTGAGTTACAGAAGATTAGCAAGAAAGAAGGTTCGCACCTCATTGTGAAGATTGATTGATCGTAACCCGAGAAAGCAGCTAAGAAGCGGAGGAGAGAGTGAGCGGAAAGTGACTGGGGAATAATCGATAGCTTGAAAAGGCAGGACATTTTAACGAACAAAATAAGAGGAGATAGCGATCCGGGATACCTTCTGATTATTAGACTTCAGATTTTATATTTTGAACTTTGAAAAACTGAGAACTAAACTCGTTACGAGGTTGCGAACTCTGTGCTTTACTAAAGATTGACAGATATTAAGAAGCAGCTGAAGTAACGGAAGTGGAGAGCGTCCATAACGAAGACCATTACTCAGCAACTTTTCCGCATAATTGAAGACTGAGTTTATTACTGAAATAGTAATAAGAAGTTGATGAATTGGTGACTTTTTTACCTTCTGTTTTTTGAATCTGCTAAGTGATTATCTTTTCTCTTTTCCTACTGGATATAATAACTTGGATGCTTTTTGGAAACCATTAACTTTATAGCTAATTGGTATTTACAACTAGATATATTCCATTATATACACTATAGATTTAAAGTATAACTAATTTCAATAGAGCTTAGTGTAAGTAATTTTGAACTATTACTTAACTTATTAATTTATTCAACATAAGGCTATTTAACCTAATTAAGGAATTGATTATATTTATTGCTATATATTAATTGTTTGAAAGTTCTAGGTAATTTATTCTTACAGATTGACACTTAAAAGTTTAATTTTTTTATTTATATACTTTATATATATACCTAAATACAACCTAGATTTTCTGATTTTTATATTAATATTTATATATAATACTTATTAAGATTTACATTTACAACTTAAACTGTAAGCTACTGATATATTTACTGAATAGTGTTGTGAACATCGAGATTTATACAAATAATATAATAGCATAAAAATTTATAGCAAGTACCATATCATATCAACAGCTAACTTTTAAGAAAAATAATTTTAAGTTGTTTAATGCCAATTTGGGACAACGTGTATAATATCCTTAACAAACAGAAAGAGATACTAGAAGAGATGACTACTACAAACACCACAATAACTAAGACTGGAAAGAAGACCACACTAACCCTAACACCCTCAGCAACAACAGCTTCTCCGATGACGCAAAAAATAATACAAGGAATGCTGACAGCTGAGAAACAAAACACCGCTTCGAATGTTAATATTCAAACCTCGCTACTCACATTGCAAGAATTGATGGTTAAACTCCAAGAAATAATGGTAAAGAATCATTTAGAGACAAGAGCTGATATTAATGAACTGAAAGAGGAAATGGGGAAACTAAAAATGGAAATGAGATCAGACATATCAAAGCTTGATGAAAAAGTAGGGTCAATTCAACAAGCATTAGAAAAGAATGAACACACAATAAAGGAAGTAGAGAAAAGAATGGAACAAACAGAGAAGAAACTAGAAAAGGTGGACCAACAAATAAAAATGGTGAGCAAAGAAATGGAAGATTATTTGATCTATATTGAGATGGATAAAGCTGTGTCATACCTAAGATTCCAAAATATAATGGAAAATAAAGATGAAGATCTGGAACTAGTGATGGCAGAAATTTTAGCCGGAGCACTAGAGACAAGGAGGAAATGTTGAAGGAAATGGACAACGTTTACAGGGCCAACACGAGCTATGCAAGAAAAAACAAGCTCCCAAAAGAGGTCCATGTTCGATTCACGAGGAGGAAAGTTCAAGACATAATATATAAGATATCCAGAAAAGAAGCAATAATATATAAAGGAAAAGAGATTCAGATCCTCAAGCAAATCCCAAGAAGAGTAAGAGAGAAGAGAAGGGATTATAAATTCCTGGCTAAACACCTGAATAAAAGAGATATTCTGTTCTGATGGCTGATTCCAGAAGGGATGTTGGTCACTTAGGAAGAAAGGAAAATCAAAGTAGACACTCTGGAAAAAGACAGGAACTTTATGAGCAATTGGCGGGATCGGAAGACCAAAGCAGCAGAGAAGATCTAAATTCAAACTCTCAAGAACAAGACCAACCAAAAAATAAAGATGAAGAACAAGAAGTAAAGGATACCAATCAACAACAACAAGAAAGAGAAGAGCCTACGACAGCAATCAGAAAGGGAAATAAGAGCAAACAGAAGACAAAAAACGAGATACAATTAGGGCTATGGAAAAAGAGGTGAAACTCTTATCTATTAACATAAATGGATTAAACTCAATGACAAAAAGAAAAAGGATTTTGGCAAACTTAATAAAACAAAATGCAGATATTATATGTTTACAGGAAACACACATCTTAAAAACAGATGAAAAATATTTAGATTGCCCCAAATTAGGGACTCTGTTTACGGCTTCTGCAGATCAGGAGAAAAAGAAAGGAATAGCTGTCTACATTAAAGAAGAGATAAAGGCAAACTTAATATTTGCAGACTCCAAAGGAAGAATTCTGGCAATAGAAATACAGATAATTTTTTTTAAAAAAATATTAGTGGTAATTTACGCCCCCAATGACAATCAAAAAGAATTTTATAAAACCTTATATGATAAAATTATTGAATTAGAAAGAAAAAATATTTGCATCATAGGAGATTATAATGTGATAACAGATTATCAAAAAGACTACAATGGGGGAAATAAGAAAGGGTGGGAGAGAGAACTACCCAAAATATATGTAGAAATGACCAAAGAATTAAATTTAATAGATATATGGAGAATACTAAATCCAGAAAATACAATTTACTTTCTATTCGAACCCCCATCAGTCATGGTCACACATCGACATGGCGTGGATGAGTGGAGAATTAGCAGAAGTGACAGAAGTAGAAATTTTACCGAACTCGTGGGCAGACCACAACCCACTCAGAATCAACTGGAAGGGTAAAAAAAAAAAACCAAGGAGAAGATGGACACTAGATTCTCAATTATTGAAAGATGAGGGATTGATTAAGAAAATTACGGAAGAACTAAAATTTTATTTTAAAGAAAATAATAACCAATATACAATGACCCAAAACTTATGGGATACTATGAAAGCTGTTATACGGGGACTTATAATATCCTATGTTGCAAAAAAGAACTGTTGTGTCTTCGGCTCCCGAGCCCGGACTTTCGGAGGAAGAGGAGGAGGAGGCAAGGCCCCCCTCTCCTGGCCCGTCTGGTTTGGCACCACCCCAGGCCCCAGCTGAAAGCCCTGAGGAGGAAAGCTCCTCTGAGTCAGACGTTAATGAGGAGAGGGAGTGGATTAATCCCAGGTGGCGACGATCAGAGAGACGGGCTCAGCAAAGGAGTGGGTGGGGCCGAGCACGAGGTGATGAGTCACAAAGCCAACGCCCCACAAGGTATAAAAGGAGCTGACCTTACCTTGTTGGCTTTTGTGACGAACAAATTATTAACTTGGCTGCTTGTTTCCTGAAGTACTGCATCAGATAAGTGTTTGCTAACCTTAAGACTGTTTGTTTTTGGACATGCCAGAGAGCCTTATCAGGGACTGGCCGTGGCAACTCAAAATAACAGCTGTCTTTATCTCTCCCGGGCTCGCTGCCAGCTTGTTGTTTATGAATGGTGAATAAACGACTTTCGTACACTTCTGTTTGTGTGTGTGCTTGTCTGGGCTCCTGAAGCAGGGAGGGGACAGAACAAGAACAAAGAAAAATATGCCCAACAAAACAATCTACTTCAAGCAATCAAAAAATTAGAGACTAAATTACAGAACAGCCCACAAAATTCCCAATTACAAGAACAATTGATTTTTCATAAACACAAACTCAATTTAGTTGACCAAGAAGAATTGATTAGAAACTTGAAGGCAACCAAACAAGTATACTTCGAACAAGCAAATAAGCCAGGAAGATGGCTATTTTATAAACTTAAGAGAGAGAGAGAGAGAAAAGAACTATGTACCAACTACAAGATGAAAATGGAGATTACCAACACACAATAGAAAAGAAAAAAGAGGTTGCACATAAATACTTTGAGGATCTCTATAAGAAAGAAAGAGTAGATGAGGATCAGATTAGAAAGTATCTAAGAGAAAAAAGAACCTGAGAAATAAAAGACGAACTGAAAGAAACTCTGACTAAGGATATAACTTAGTCAAGCAATTAGACTCCCAGAAAAGTAACAAAACACCGGGCCCGATGGTTTTCCATCAGAATTTTATAAGGTAATAGAAGAACAAGTAGGAGCAATAATGGTTGATCTATACAATGAGGTATTAACATCAGCTAAAATGCTGGATACGTGGAGGGAGGCATTAATTTCGCTAATCCCAAAGCGGGATACAGATACCAGACTGATACAAAACTATAGACCAATCTCTTTGTTAAACGTAGATTATAAAATATTTGCTACCATTATTGCCAACAGGTTAAAGAAAATTTTGAACGACTACATACACTTAGATCAAAATGGATTTCTTCCAAATAGACAAATCAGGAATAATTTAAGAATAATAATGGACAATTTAGAATATTACGAAGCCCACCCGGAGAAACAAGTAGCCTTCGTCTTCTTGGACACCCAAAAGGCATTTGATAACCTCAATTGGCAATTTATGATTCAACAAGTTTATGATATGAATTTTGGCACTAAATTTGAGAATATTATAACGGCGATATATTCAATACAAAAAGCAAAAATTATAATTAATGGAGAAAACACCCAAACTTTAAATATAGAGAAAGGAATTCGACAAGGTTGTCCTTTATCTCCTCTGCTCTTCATACTGTCACTAGAAGTATTACTAGAACAAATCAGACAAAATTCAGAAATAAAAGGATTGAAAACCAGAAATGAAGAATATAAATTGCAAGCATTTGCAGACGAGTTGGCTTTTATTATCGAAAAACCAAGAGAAAGGACAAATACTAATTAAGGAATTAGAAAGATATGGAACTGTAGCAGGACTGAAAATCAATAGACAGAAAATGAAACTTCTAGCGAAAAATTTAACAGAACTACAAATAACAGAATTGGAAAGAACACTTGGACTCCAAACAACAAGAAAAATCAAATACTTAGGTATATGGTTGACAGAGCATTGCAAATCTATAAAGGAGAATAACTATAACAAACTATTATAACAAACAAAAGAAGATTTAGAACTATGGACTAACATGCAACTGTCACTTTTAGGAAGAATAGCAGCCATAAAAATGTCTATATTACCAAAATTTCTATACTTGTTCCAGACCATCCCAGTTAAATTAGAAAAGATCTTTTTTAATGACCTCAATAAAACAATAGCAAAATTTATCTGGCAGGGGAAAAAACCCAGAATAAAAATGAAATTACTACAAGATATGAAGAGCAGAGGAGGATTTGGATTGCCAAACTGGGAATTATACTATAGGGCAGCAACATTAGTTTGGTTAAAAGATTGGATCAATTTGAAGAATAAAAGAGTACTAGCTATAGAAGGTCATGACCTGCAGAGAGGTTGGCATGCCTTTCTGTGGGAAACAGGACCTATAAAACAACAATACTTCCACAGACACCTGATTAGAAATTCACTAATAAATAATTGGATTAAAATTAAAAAGAAACACTACATAAAAATCCCAATTTGGCTATCCACAATGGAAGCGATAATCCATCCAAACAATTTAGATTTGAATAAAATGTTAAAATATAAAGACCTATTAGATAACCATGGAAAGTTAAAAATAATACAGGACCTCCATGAACAAGGGCTACGAGTTGACTGGTGGGCTTATCTCCAATAATAAAACCGATATAAACAAGATATAAAAGATTATGGAATATATCTTAAACCACAACTAGACAAAAGTTTATTAGGACCAGACAAAAAAAATATTACTAAAATTTACAAATACCTTCTGGAAGTAGAACTGGAGGAAGAAGTAGTGAAAGGATACATGATTGCATGGGGTCAAAATATTGGACACAACACAAAACTATCAAATTGGGAGAACATATGGAACAGAAACCATAAACTAACAAAATCAGCAGCATATAAAGAAAACGCATATAAAATGTTCTACAGGTGGCACTTACCCACTTCGAGATTAGCGAAAATGTACCCTAAAATGAGTCCAATATGTTGGAAATGTAAAAAGAAAGAGGGAACATACAACTATATGTGGTGGTCCTATCCTGAGGCTTGAAAATATTGGCTAAAAATCAAAGATCGGCTACAGGAAATTACTAACGAACAATTAGACTTAGAACCGGAACTCTTCCTATTGGGGATCTTCAAAAAAAAATAAAAAGATGTGAAGAGCACAAAATATCTAGTACTATACATATTAACTGTTGCCAGGATTGCTCAATGTTGGAAACAGCCATGTACACCTGCAGAGAAACTGGTCATACAAAAGGTCATGAATTGTGCAGAAATGGACAAATTAGCACTGAGTTTAAAAGATAAAGAGACATCGATATTTTACAATGTGTGGGAACAGTGGTATAACTGGATAGAACGGAGATAGATTGAAGATAGATAGTTATTAAATACAAGTAATAGATAAAATAAGAATGTAAATATGCACAATTTAATTTTTGTAAATAATGCACGAATTATTGTCACAAGAAAAACACAATTAGCTGTCCGTGAGTGAAATATTTTTTTATGTTTTTAATGTAATAAAAGTTTAATAAAGTGTTTATAAAAAAAATCCCCCCCCCCCCCTTTATATGATTAAAATGATTTTATCCCAAAGAAACTTTGGCAAACTCCCAAAAAGGTTTCCACATATACTGTATGTCATGGCTATTTCTCTGGGGAGTGTCTTACAGAGAGAATTCAGTTCATAAATCATATTTAAAGCTAGGTACATATTCAATTTCTACTTTACTGTTAACCAACTTATAGATGTGGGGGTAGCAGATGCTGCTAACGTGGATAAATAACCCAATATTTGTAAGACTTGTCTCCTGAAAGGATTCAGTTGGAAGAGTCACAGGTAGGGAAAGTGGTGTTGCCTAGCATCCAGGAGGGGAAGTTATTGTTGGACTCATAAGACCAAGTGGAAGACCAACTCCCCCCCCTTCGAGAACCAGTCAGGTAGAGAGAAGAGTTGAACAAAAGCATTCAGCAAGATTATTGGCCAGAAAGAATTCCACCCATCAAAGAAAATAATCAGGTCATACTACCCCTATATAAGGGACGCTGCATGCCTCACATATCCTTTGGAGACAACTCTCCCTTTACTTGCCCACTGTGCTGTGTTCTGAATGGAAATGGCTTGGATTGGACTTGTTTTATTATTATTACTATGTATTCTTATGGTTGTATTCCTTTTCAAAATGGGTAGTTCTCAGAGTAACAGCTCCCAAAATCTTCCATCTGGACCCAGAACCATGTCGATTTTGGCAAATCTGCACACAATGAATTTGAAGAGGCCCTATAAGACAATGTTAAAAGTAAACCTGATGATTAACAACTAAGAATGTTCTTTGCCAAAATATATTGATGTTGATATAAATTTTAGCAATTAATCAGGTTATCCAGTTAAGCTCCTTGCTGGTTCTAAGGAGTCTATGATAATTTTAAAAAATGACATTAACTTGTTTAAATATGCCAGAACAATTATTCAAAGAGAAATCTTTCTTAGTAGGATGCAAATATTTCTCTTTATCTCAAGCTTGAACAGATGGTTGAAATTGTCTACAACTGTGCAAAGGAAGAAAATGTAAACATTGTTACATTAATGTATGTATTAAGAGGGATTCCTAGGTTAACATATTTTAAGAATATATATTTTTAGCATTTAAATCTTTAAGAATATAATTATTCCTTTTGAGACAATGTAACATTGGGAAGCTATGTTTGAAATATTTTAAGAAAGCAATAAACCCATCTTTTTGCCATGTATGTTTTCTTCCAGGTCAGAGAGTATGTGAGGGGAGAACCTTGTTAAAATGGAGCTCTTCCTCTTCTTTACCAACCTCTTTCAGAGATTTACTTCCAGCCACCCCCAGGAACATCTCAAGATGATCTGGACCTCATCCCTGTTTTTGGACTTATGCCCCCCACCCCATACTTTACAAAACCTGTGCTGTGTTATGTTAATCCAACAGAAAAAAACCGTAACAAGGTGTTTCCTCAGCCTTTGAAATGGCTTTATTTTAACAGAGGCAAAATCTGACAACATAATTCCATATTTATTATTTATTTGTTTATTTGTCTCCCATCTTTATTAATATTATAAACAACCCAATTTGGTGAACATATCCAATACATCTTGCTACTCCTCTTTTCTCCATAACAACAACCTTTTGAGGTACTGAGAGAGTGTGACTGGTCACCCATGCAGTATTCATGACTAAGGCGGGACTTGAACTCATGATCTCCTGCTTTCTAACCTGGTACCTTGATCACTAAACCGAACTGGCTCTCTATATTATTTAGGTTCCATATGTTGTATAAAACCTAGTGTGTTTCCCGGAAAATTAGACCGGGTCTTATATTAATTTTTGCGCCAAAAGATGTATTAGGGCTTATTTTCTGGTTAGGTCTTATTTGGGGGGGAAATACTATCCTATATGCACCCATCTAATTGACAAGCTCAACTGGGGCTTATTTTGGGGGTTAGGGCTTATATAACGAGCATCGTGAAAAATCATGCTAGGACTTATTTTCTGGTTGGGTCTTATTTTCAGGGAAACAGATCTACACAAAATCTTGCCAGACTGAGCACTCTACTTTCTGTATACAATATATGCTGCAAAGGGAAGGGCTGTCTTCACCCTATTTCTCACACAAATAGAATCTGAATTGAGTTGCCTCTTACTCCTCTGAAATGCACCCCTTCTCTCTTGGGAATCCACCTCCTTACTATATTTCATCACATCTATGTACGTTCAAAGAATATACAAGTATAAAAGAATATACCAGATTCAAAGGGTTTGGATAGTAATATGGAGAAGATTGAATGATTTGAGTTGGTGAATTTAAAATGTCTTTGCCTTCTATGAAAACAATTATCAATAAGTGTTTCCAATTGAGCACTACCCTAATATTTCTTTAAAATTTCTTATCAGGCCTCTGTCTAAGCTTGAAAACAACTGTTGTTCCTTTAAAAGTTGCATTAATTTTAATATGGAATAGCATTGTCATTTCATAAATGGACTTCAAGGTTATGTCTAAATATATCATAACAAGTTCAGACGTGTATAACATCAAATACAAGGTTTGATTCCTCAAATTAGATAGCTACATTTTCCAACCATCATAGATTTCTTTAAAAAATCCACCAAGTTCACTCAGGTTTAGCTAAAAGGCAGAAAGGGATGTGGATAAGTCTGACAAACTGACAAGGTAAGAATCTGGCATTCATGCTTTTTAGCAGAGTTAATGATGGTAAATTATCCTCCAGAACATTTCCTTGAGCCGGAAACCCCTTGCTGTGTAACACCTTAGCTAGATTTGTTGCAATGAGACGGTTGTACCCTTTCCTACGATGCTTGGGCAATGTATAGCCATGGACCATAGTAGCAAATTGGTCTGTCAGACCCCAGGAGATGGGGCATCCATGTTCATCCAAAACGCACATGCTGGGGAAACAGCAAATGAGGTTGATGAGGTATTTCTGGCATTGGTCACTTCCTCCTCGGGACCAGGTGTTATTCAGCAGACTTGCATGAGATGCATCAAGGGAAGTCAATTTCGGTGCAGGAACTAACCTAAAAAAGTTCTTTGCTTAACATTTACTGTAAGCAATTTAGGGTAAATCAATATAGGAACACATGGGGGGATTGAATCCTTTTATGTTCACAAAGAAATACCCAAAAGTAAGACTTTTAAGACATAATTTGCTCAATGGGGCTAAAGGGGAGAAAAATGTTCAGTTCTGGAGTCTTCCTTCCTCCCCACCCAAACAGATGATTACAATCTTCAGAGTAAGTTTATTACACTTAAAACTTATTCTGAGAATTTCAGAAATTACTGGAGTAATAGGGACAGGAAGTATCAGACTGCTGGGAATGCTTGACTTAACTGAAACTTTTATATCCACTCTCATAAATTAAAATTTTACTTTAACATTTACCAAAAAACACCATTACTATAAAAAGGCTGTAATAGTATTTAGACATACGGAAGTTGAACATCTGGAAGTGCATCTGGGTCTGGGTAGATTACCATTTTGAAAGAAGACAACTTCACATTTACATGCTTGGCATCAGCAACAATCTTGGAAGTTTTGTATAAACCATCCTGTAAACCTATGTTCAGAAAAAAATATAATTATATTTTAATTAAAGCATTAAACAAAACACCATCTTTAAATATAACCAAAACTATTAATGATCTATAAAACTACAAATATTGCAATCTTGCTTAAAATACTTTGACATTTTTGGAAACTATTTTGAAGTGAATAAAAACCAAAAGAATTCAATTGTAGGTGACATTATGAAACCAAATCTACAGTTAAATTGGTATCACATGCTGGATTACTCAAATAATAAATTCACTCTTATTTGCCAGAAACATCTTAGGACTGAACACAGGACTGAAAGAAAGCCAGCAAAACAGTCATTCACAAAAACATTTGATTAATCATTTGTCACTAAGTCAGTATCAATTCTTAGAGATCAGACAGATTTTGTCCATGACAATCTGTCCCTAATCTAGTGCTTCAGGTTTTCCAACAGTGTACCCATTACCACTGTAATCAAGTCCATTCATTTTGCAGTGATTATTCTAGTTTTCTCTCTTTTTCCTTCCTTTGGTATTGCTATGTAAACTGACTTTTTGCAATGGAGCCACCTCCATTATCCTTCTATCTAGCTGCTGCCCAATAAAAGTGCCTATTTAGCCAGGCAGCTGCAACAATTTTTACACCTTGGGGGACCCTGCTGAGCTAAATGCACTTGGTATACACTTATCAGTTGACCCTTGTCATATTGAAAGTGGTTTTGTGCTAAATTGATCGTCATTCTGTCAATATCTATTTCAAATAATTGCATGATTTCTGGAATGGTTGTACAGGAGATGGACTATCCAGCTAAATAAGGAAACTGCTGTGGAAAACTATCCAATTGGATTGCTTCACATCCATTTTTTTATCATCACATGCACCTATATGCTAACAGTAACTGCCAGATTTAGAAAAAATAACTGTATGTACAAAAGGGAACATAAGGTGATCAGATCTTAAAGAAAGTAGACTGAATTCTTTAAAATTTAGTTGGAAGCAAGAATATCTCATTAGAAATAGGCAGGACAACATCATATCTGATAGCTTGCCTAATCACTGGAAAAGGGAGAAAAAATAATATTAAAGCCTATCCACAAATATTCCACCTATTGTTGGAGGTGGAGGAGTTTCTGAGGAAACTCTTGTTTGATAAAAAAAAAAAGAAACTGTTGGTTCATGGCATTGTCCAAGGAGTATAGAAGGATGTTGGTTCTTTACACAGGGAATTGAAGTAGAAAAAAGAACTCTACTTCCAAGTAAGGTCAGAAGGGCACTATTGACCTTTCTTTTAATTATTTGTACCCAAAGTTAAATATCAACTAAGAATAGAAGCAATAGTCACTAGAAGCAAAGATAAGAAATGTACTGTAATAATACAAAATTAAATCTATTGATAAAAATAAACACAAACTTATTGGAGTTCAATTTTCTTTTACTATTGCTTAAAAGTAATAACTCACCTAGGTTTAAATATGTGTTTTGTCATCCCTCGAAGAATCTGTGACACAGGCTACTACCTATTTTTTTTAAAAAAAATTATTTATATGCCGCCCTTCTCTGGAGACTCAGGGCAGCTTACAATGCATTAAGCAATAGCCTTCATACTTTTGTATATTTTATACAAAGTCAGCTTATTGCCCCCACAAACTGGGTCCTCATTTTACCCACCTTAGAAAGGATGGAAGGCTGAGTCAACCTTGAGCCTGGTGAGATTGGAACTCGCAGTAATTGCAGGCAGCTGGATGTTAAATGCTGCCTTAGTAGGAGGCATTAGCCTGCTATGCCACTCAGGCTCCTATTAGTACATGTTGTTTGCAAACACCCCAAAGTCACTTAGATGAGCTGGGAGATGTAGAAATTTGATAAGTAAATAAATTCTTCTGGGAGTAGGGATATATAATTAATTTCAGAGGGATTATTATATAGAGCAGTACTCATTGCCACTTGAGCATAATACTCCTTTTGTTTCCCAGCACGGTTTTTCTAAGCCTATACATCTTACCTTCTCTTTGCTTTCAGTACCACTGGATGTCAATTTAGGAGCAGTGGCAGAATTTGAGAGGGGCATGTATTTATCTCCTTGACTTATTATAGGAAGAGGCAGTCAGAAGGGTCTGTTGGAAGCTAGAAAGCAGTCATGGAGGCACACTGGAGAATTTTCTGCTTATCCTTCCTTTAGGGCTGGCCATGGAGTAGCTAATAAAGCACCAGAAGTGCTCTATCAAATCTCAGCCATTTTATCTCCTTATAGCTCTGGCTGAATAGAAAGAATGTCAGGAAACAGAGGAAAAGGAAGAGACACTTTCAGAGTGTTAAGTCTCTGTGATGATTGGGATGCTGAAGTTACCAGTCAAAGGATAACAACACCGGGCATCTCCTCCCAGTTTCTATTCCAGCAGCTGGAAGCAAGTAGGATTTGGGAAGAGCAAGTCTAAGGAAGAATGGCCATTCCATCCTGTGATAAGTGTCAAGACAATAGGGTTAGGAATAATTTTAAGGTGGGCTAGTATTGATGGGATATAGACAATCCATAGAAATGAGCAAATCTCTTTTAAAACTCATTCTAAATTACTTAATAGAAATCAATTTGTTCCTTTATTTCTGTGTTAACCAAGTGCCTATGCTATCCTATATCTTTCCCATGTGACTCAGAAATTTAAAAATGTTGGAACAAGATTTTAATAGTGGCAGTGGAAGACAAGGATAATAAAGGTAAAGATCCTCCATGTCAAGAAAACATGCCATTGGCCCTCACAAGCTTTCCTCCTATTTAGAATCAAAATAATATAAGTTCAAAGTTATATACAGTAAGGTAATTTAGAGAAGAAAATGGGGCTGTTAAGGAGCTCCAATCCACCCATATTATTCTGCTTGCTAAACAAGATTCATATGCGAAATGATATGGCTCCTGCACCTGGAGAATCAAAAAAAGTTTCTTACTTGTTCCAGTTATCTTTCACAACAACTTTTGGGGAAGCTCAGGAGAAATATCTCATCATAAAAGATTGATGAAAAAACAGCATTCTATTAGAGTCTGGTTTAGCTGTATTATCATTGTTATTAATATTCTATTTGAAGCAGCTTTTCTCACTTGGTAAACACTGGGATAGTCTGGGATAATAGATGGTATAATTAAACATATTGGTGTGAAAATTGAATGGAGAAAGACTTTGACATCATATACAATTGATGACTCACTGTTGAAATTCTCAACTCTGTACCATCAGAATTTTTCAGTCTCTCATTTTAAAATATTTTTTAAAATTCAGGATAATCATTAATGTGTTCTTTTTCATAGCAAAGAATAACTTTTACCTTGTATCTGGAAGGCTTGCTCCCAGTTTATAGTTTCTGGGTTCTCCAACAATGCCTGGTAAGCTTGCAGATTTTTATAGAAAACAGCACACGCATTTGTAAAGTAGTCTAGGGCATCACTTTTGGACTATGTGTGAAAAAAGCAACATCTTAATTCAATTCATAGTATTATGTATGCAGATATGCACCTAGTTTGTTGCTATAGATAAAGGTCATAAAAATGAACCAAGGAGGTCTGATGATCAGGACACTGACTAGCTGCAGATCAGTAGGAGAAGTAGCTACAAGGAACTGCAGCTAGGATACCAGTTGGGGAGTTTCTTGGCTCAGGAAGGAAGAATAGACTACTTTCAACCTGGAAAATGGTTAAGAAAGCCACTGCAATCCTTTTCCTATGCTGCCTAGACTGTATTCACATAATACATTACAAAAAACAAAACAATTGAATTGAAATAGCCACTAGCCACTGAGTTTAACCTTACTCTATGTGCAGGGACAAAATCAAAATAACTTCAACAAATGTCTATCTAGACTTTGCTTGAGATCATACAGTTGAAAGGAAGTCCACCATTTTCCTTGGGAAAAGCACGCCTTTAGAAAGATGGTTAAGGGCCACAATGAGTACAATCTTCCTTTTTTAGGAATTATTATAGAGATAGCACATTCACCACTTACTGCTTATTTCATTTTAATGTTATGTTGGCATTATTGGTTTGATCTTCTCAGAGACTATCAAAAGTTTTCATTTCCACTTTTAGTTCTAATTATTATAACTAAATCTGAAATGTCAATTAAAATTAATTATACTTTAGAGGAAGGATGGGTAAACCACAGTCCCTAGCTCACCAAATTTCTCACTTTCCTCTAAAATTTCCCCAATTGATTTTGCTGAACCTCTTCTTTAAAAGCCTATTTTTTTACAGCTACATTCTAAATGAAGTGCTTGGTGCATTAAGACCCAAAGGTTGTCCACTCCTGATTTAGAGAAACAATCAATACTTAGAAATTGATTGGTTCCTTGAAAACATAGTTAAGATAATCAATGACAACCACAGTTTTGACATAAGAGCAAATTAGAATAAAAATGAAAGCAAGAGTAGCCAGGACATTGAATTTTGTAACTCTACATGTTAATATAGTACACATCCACATTTTTGGAGGACACCAACTCAGGAAAATCTGTATAAATTTTAGATTAGTGCCCCCAATGTTCATTGTGCATTTCAGGGTATTTAGGATAGATCCATTACAAGTACTGTTTTACCTCTTTTTGTCGGCGAGTAATCACAGCTTTAAATTCTGGCCATGAATCCACAATCACTTCCTTTTTGAATGGATTTCCTCTGTTTATATTCAACACTGCTCCATATACCTTCAAATAATGATGGGCTTACAAAGTTTTATTAAACAAAAACACTTTTAAAAATCTGTTTCTTTATATTCTCAAAGCTTTCACCAACTGGCACTATTTGCAACTTCAACATTTATTGACATCTTCATTCAGACTAGCAGCATTTTCAGCTTTAGTCTCTATACTCTGCTGCCCCCACTGGCCCTGCTGCCCTGCAGTCCAATACCATAAAAGTTCCTGCTCCTGGCCCATTTTGTTAGGTGCTGCAGGGTTCAGTACTCTTTACATGTAGATGAAGCTGCTGGGTTAGGTCATCCACTGCCATGAGATATGGTATCACACCAGCTGCTTATCTTTATCCCTAATGAGTTAATTGATGCTGTTGATGTCCTATTTTGATTTCTGGAAGTTGTTAAGGACTGATGGGGAACAACAGATATGAATTAAAGCCCCATAAGACTGAGGGGCTTTGGGTTTTAGAGCCTTCAGCATCTGGGGATTTATCATTTTTAAATGAGTTTGCACTGCCACAAAGAGACCCCCTACACTGGGGGTTCTTCTGGATTCATGAGTCCTGCTCAAAGAGCAGGTAGCAGTTATAGCCAGAAGGGCCATTTGTGTTGCACTCCTGTTACACCCATTTCTGGAGTGGGAGGTTCTACTCTGTTATTCATGCCACAATCTAGATGGAGTACTGTAACATGCTGTACATAGGGACACTCTTGAAGCTTTTGCTGCTACAAAATGCAGAAACATAGGCAGTTGTGGGTGCTCCAAGAACCGCACACATTATACCTATTTTGTAAGCTGTGTTGGCTACAAATTTGCTTCTGGGCCAATTTAAAGTTTTACATGGTGTGTGCCCAGGTTATTTGAGGGACTGCCTGCCCCCAGTTACATCTGCCATCTCATCAGTTCAGGGGGTACAGATATATTATGGCCCATCAGCTTGAGTTTTATTGAGCAGATTTAGGAGGAAAGCCTATTCTGACCACCGTCCTGTGGATCATTTCTCCTGAGGTGAGCCTGACCTCAATCATATTGTCCCTCTGAAAGGCCCTCAAAATGTGGTTTTGCCAATAAACTTGGGGATCCCATGATAGAATTGAGTGTGCTAGATCACTGTATGATAGGGATTTTTTGTTTCTTTTTTATCTTTTTAAATTTAAATTGTGGTCTTTAATGGTTATTATGCATGCTGCCCAGAATCACTGTTAGATGAGTGGTTATATACATGTGACAAATAAATAAAAGCAGTTTGATTTGATCTTCTTTTCATGTATTTTAATATTTTATCTTGAATTATCTACATTACCTTGAGAGATTCAGGAAAATTCTTCTTTAACATTTGTTCTAGAATCTGCAGTTTTGTGGAACAGTTAAGCACCAACATCTTCACTTGCCTGTTTAACAGCAACCTAGTACAAAAGGAGATATCTGGAAAAAAGAGAACTTCGATGGATTGGACCAATGGCATTCCTAGATTTTACTCAATGCTTTGTAAGATTAGAATTGTTTTAAATAATATGAGCTTTATCTTAAAATCTTTGTAAAGATGTTTCTACATTTACTAATATTCAATACCAACTCAAATTGTACCATAGACACAAATCCTATCATGGAGCTTGGTGGCCTCAAGAGTAAACCAACCAAGGCTTTACAGTGGAATTTATAAACTGGATTACCTGTACAGGTAGTCCTTGATATATGACAATAATGTCCTAGGTCCCATTCATGTCAGGAATCAAAGACTATGTTAAATGTCCTGGTGGCGCAGTGGACTAATTCACTGTTATTAAGATCAGCTGCTTGCAATTACTGCAAGTTCAAATCCCACCAGGCTCAAGGTTGACTCAGCCTTCCATCCTTTCTAAGGTAGGTGAAATGAGGACCCAGATTGTGGGGGCAATAAGCTGACTTTGTATAAATATACAAAAGTATGAAGGCTATTGCTTAACGCACTGTAAGCCGCCCTGAGTCTCCGGAGAAGGGCGGCATATAAATCAAATTTTTAAAAAAATGTAGTCAGGAGCCCACTCATGTCAGGATTCAAGGACTATGTTAAATGAAGCATATAATTAACCTCCCTGTCCCTGCTTTCCCTGATGCATTCATTAAATGATTGCACGGGTCAAGTGCATGGGTCATTAGGTAAAGCATGGGGTGACTCAGGGATGGGGGAAACTTGGGAGGCCTAGTACTGGCACAGGTGAATCTGGGAGTCCTCCCTCACCCTGAGCTATCCCATGCTCTGCCTCCTGCCCCTTTGATTCCCTAAAGTCCTATGGTCCTCCTCCAGACTCCACCCTGTCATAATCGCATTTATCTTTCAAAGATATCCAGAGGATAACATGGCACAATTGAAAAGAAATCTGGCTGTTGTATGATTAAATGGGCACAGAATTTTTCTCAACCAGTTATGATGGATACTTGGGAAAAAATATGGGTTCAGAATGTTAAATTTAGTCACAAAATTTGCGAGAAAATTTTTATAAAATGTTTTACAGATGGCATTTAGATCCCAAGAAATTGTCTTGTATGTACCCTAACATTCAACCAAAATGTTGGAGATGTGAGTGTTTAGATGCTACATATTATCATATTTGGTGGACTTGCAAAAAAGTGAGGGCTTTTTGGATAAAAATTTGGTGGGTTATGCAAAATGTTTTGAAGAAAAAAATACAATTTTCTCCGCAATTATTTTTATTGGGTATAGTTAAAGATTTTACACTGGGTGAAACAAAATTGATTTTGTATATGGTGACAGCAGCTAGGTTGTTGATTGCCCAATATTGGAAGAGTGATGTATTACCGACTGTGGACCAATGGACTCAGAAGATGGCTGGATTTGCAGAAACGGCGAAGATTTCAGCCTTTTTAAAAGATCAGACGCATGAGAAGTATATACAGGAATGGAAAAAGTGGACTGAATATATACAGAATAAATATCAGATTAGAAAATATTATGTAGCCTTCAGCTGATGGGGATTGAGGGTTACGCTAGAAAATAGAGAAAAAGATATGGAAGGGATGAATAACATATATATTGTTTGGAACTACTAGTATTACATATAGGGGAAGTCAAGGGGAAGGGGAGGGAAGGGGGTGGTGGGGGAGGGTTAGGGTGGGATTGAAAGGGAATTATATTTTCGTATATGTAATTTTTATAATGTTGGGGAAGGGGGGGGAAAGGGGGAAAATTTGTATGTGTAAAACTTTTTCAATAAAAAAAAAGAAAAGAAAAGAAATCTGGCTGGTTTTGCTTCCCTCCAGCCAGTGTAAATCTTCCCATGTGGCCTCTTCCTTCCAGCTTCCTGAGTTCTGCAGATCTTCAGAAGATAAGCATGTGAAGAATGGAAGACAACCAATTAAAATCCGGTGAGGGGCAAAGCCCATGCCTTTGGGGATCCAGCAGGTCAGGATTGGGGGGGGGGGGGGCGGAATAGATGTGGTTGTGTTGCAGCATCGTTGAAAAGAATTCTGCAGAACCAATCTGGTCATTCATAAGGGTGGTTTCTGTAGAATTTGTTACTTTGAAACAGTCATATATAATTTTGGTGGGGTTATGTTGTAACTGTGAATGATCATTAAATGATCTGTCATACCTCAAAGATTACCTGAAGTTGCAAATCAGGATTTTAAATCCCAGTGGACATTACATCATTGGTTTTCTACCAATACTAATTACATGATTGCTTTATGTTTTTTTTCATTCATTAGTCAATTCTATATGATTCTGAGTTTATGTATTGAATAAATTAGTTCCTTCATTAAAGGTTATCCAAAGCAATACACAATAAACAAAAATCAGGCATTATTGCTGAAAAAATACTGTACATATCCTGTACAGTACAGAATTTTTTTAAAAACTATATTGCCTTTCAAGCTCAATGATACCATATACTATACTAATTAGATTAGATATTAATTAGCTACTTTTAAAAAGATCTATCCATTTAAAGAAATTACTCATAAATTAGGCACCCTGAATACCGTATATACAGGAGTATAAGTCGACCCGAATATAAGCCGAGGCACCCAATTTTACGCCCCAAAACTGGGAAAACTTATTGACTCGAGTATAAGCCGGGGGTGGGAAATGCAGCGGCTACTGGTAAATTTCAAAATAAAAATAGATACCAATAAAATTACATTAATTGAGGCATCAGTAGGTTAAATGTTTTTGAATATTGATTTCAAAGAAAAACAGTAAACTAGCTCTGTAAGTGGAAAAGAGGATCAACAAAAACAAAAATCTTGTCACCATGGTGAAGAGAAGCAGTTGTGAAATGAGTGACACGGTTGTTAAGAATGCTACAATGGGCATAAATGATGACCAGTAATAAGTGCGAAGACCGGTCAAAAGTGCGAGGACCTGTCAGAAATCACTTTTTTCAGCCCTCTGGGTAGTCCTTTTGTGCATATGGACTACTCAGAGGGCTGAAAAAGTTATTTTTGACTGGTCCTCACACTTGTGACCAGTCCTCGAACTTACGACTGTCCTCACATTTTACGTTTTTGCCCTATCTTGTCACCATGGTGAAGAGAAGTAGTTGTGAAATGAGTGACATGGTTGTTAAGAATGCTGCACAGGCATAAATGTGAGGATGGTCATAAGTGTGAGGACCGGTCACAAGTGTGAGGACCTGTCAGAAATGACTTTTTTCAGCCCTCTGAGTAGTCCCTATACACATATATAACATGACCAGCTAGCCACACCCACCCAGTCACTGGCTTGATCTAATTTCAGGCAAGTTCAAGCCTCTCTCTTTTTTTTTTCTTTCTCTCTTTCTTTCTTCTCTCTCTCTTTCTTTCTCCCTCCCTTTCTCCTTCTCATCTGGCATTCTTAGAGCTCCACTACTGATTAGCTTAGCTCAGGGATGGGCAAATGTGGCCCTTTTACAACCTGTGGACTTCAACTCCCAGAATTCCTGAGACAGCCAAGCTGGGAGAACCCACTCCTGGCTTAGCCTGAGCAAGGCTAGCTAGCAGCCAATTACAAGCTCTCAATTACAAGAAGCGCTCAACTCAAGCTTAATGCACATGGGATCTCCCTAAACAGTGAGGATTTCTTTGTTTCTTTCTCCCTTTAAACCCCCCTCAGCCCGTTTTTGCTTCTAGGGGGCTGCAGGGAGTCTTGCTAGGCACCCCCCTCATGCCCCTAGCAAGCCTGCCTGCCACTCTTGGGAGCCAAAAAGGGGCGCGGGGGAGGGGCGCCGCACCCCCCCACGCCCCATTTTGGCTTTAGGAAGCCTCCCTGCCACTCTTGGGAACCAAAAAGGAGGAGAGGGGAGGGGCACCGCAGCCCCCCCACGCCCTATTTTGGCTTTAGGAAGCCTCCCTGCCACTCTTGGGAGCCAAAAAGGAGTGCGGGGGAGGGGCGCCGCACCCCCCCACACCCTATTTTGGCTTTAGGAAGCCTCCCTGCCACTCTTGGGAGCCAAAAAGGAGTGCGGGGGAGGGGCGCCGCACCCCCCCAC
>WNWU01000072.1:192989-238540 GCA_012654045.1 Ptyas mucosa
CCCCCCCCACGCCCTATTTTGGCTTTAGGAAGCCTCTCTGCCACTCTTGGGAGCCAAAAGGGGGCATGGGGGAGGGGCACCGCACACACCCCCACGCCCCATTTTGGCTTTAGCAAGCCTCCCTGCCACTCTTGGGAGCCAAAAAGGGGCGCGGGGGAGGGACGCCGCACCCCCCCACGCCCCATTTTGGCTTTAGCAAGTCTGCCAGCAACCCAGGGAGCCAAAACCGTTGCAAGAAAAAAGGCATTTTTTTTGGTGACTCGAATATAAGCCGAGGGGGCTTTTTTCAACCTGAAAAACGTGCTGAAAAACTCGCCTTATATTCAAGTATATACGGTACTTAATGCATTGATCTGTCTAGACAATCATTTCAAAGGCCATAATCCCAATTCTCAGATAACTGGAGTTGTCCTCACGTACCTGGAGTTGACTCTACAGCGTTATTATACAGACGCAGAACACAGCCAAGAGGGAGCTGCACTTCAGATTATATATAAACCTTCTAGGATGGGTCACCAGGTGGGTGGAAACTAGCTCCACTTGTGGAGGAGGGATTTGAAATACTGGCCAAATAAATCAAAGATATGTTCTGCATGCATTTTGTTACCCATATCCTTCTCTGCAATTATTTGTGCATTTATTGCAACAAAATGTTTTGACATACTTTGAGAACTGCTATTAATCAATACAAACAAGTCATTCTTAGTTCTAAGTATTGTAGAATTCTCAAAATTGTGCACAATTGTGAAAAGTAGGTAGCTTCTCTGCCTTCAAAACATTTAGCTTCTGATATTTGATGCCCATTTTCTTTTATGTTTGCCAGGGAAAAATTTTCTGTATGCAACTCTATCTCTTCACAATCTTATTTGCCTGACTGAATCTTTTGTGGATCATGGTTAACAGGAGTATCATCTACAAGTACAAGAGGAATTGTCAGATCCTTAAAAGTGATACTGCCATTCAATTGGAAGAAGGGGGAGATTTGGATTCCATTTACTAGCATTGCCTGTGTCAACAGATATTTTACAACCTCTATCTTGAGGCCAAAGCACCCTGAGATCTCCTTAACGCTGAGGAATGTTTATGACAGCCATGTGGGCTGTTTCACTTTAAAGGATAATGATGTGAATATAGTACACATCCACATTTTTGGAGGACACCAACTCAGGAAATTCTGTATAAATTTTAGATTAACGCCCCCAACGTTCATTGTGCATTTCAGGGTATTTAGGATAGATCCATTACAAGTACTGTTTTACCTCTTTTTGTCGGCAAGTAATCACAGCTTTAAATTCTGGCCATGAATCCACAACCACTTCCTTTTTGAATGGATTTCCTCTGTTTATATTCAACACTGCTCCATATACCTTCAAATAATGATGGGCTTACAAAGTTTTATTAAACAAAAACACTTTTAAAAATCTGTTTCTTTATATTCTCAAAGCTTTCACCAACTGGCACTATTTGCAACTTCAACATTTATTGACATCTTCAATCAGACTAGCGGCATTTTCAGCTTTAGACACTTAAAGTATTAGAAACAACTATTAAAAGTTATATATGTAAAGGTGTAGAGATATATATAGAGGAATATAGTCTACCAATGTGAATATCTAAAATACAAGTCGTAAGACTTGATACAGTTGCAAGAAAAAGTATGTGAACCCCTTGGGATTACGTGGAGTTTTGCATGAATTGGTCATAAAATGTGCTCTGAACTTCATCTAAGTCCCAACAATAGAAAAACACAGTCTGCTTAAAATAATACTACACAAACAATGTGTCACTCATTTCACAACTGCTTCTCTTCACCATGGTGACAAGATAGGGCAAAAACGTAAAATGTGAGGACAGTCGTAAGTTCGAGGACTGGTCACAAGTGCAAGGACCAGTCAAAAATTACTTTTTCAGCCCTTTGAGTAGTCCATATGCACAAAAGGACTACCCAGAGGGCTGAAAAAAGTGATTTCTGACAGGTCCTCGCACTTTTGACCGGTCTTCGCACTTATGACTGGTCATCATTTATGCCCATTGTAGCATTTTTAACAACCATGTCACTCATTTCACAACTGCTTCTCTTCACCATGGTGACAAGATTTTTGTTTTTGTTGATCCTCTTTTCCACTTACAGAGCTAGTTTACTATTTTTCTTTGAAATCAATATTCAAAAACATTTAACCTACTGATGCCTCAATTAATGTAATTTTATTGGTATCTATTTTTATTTTGAAATTTACCAGTAGCCGCTGCATTTCCCACCCCTGGCTTATACTCGAGTCAATAAGTTTTCCCAGTTTTTTGTGGTAAAATTGGGTGCCTCGGCTTATATTCGGGTCGACTTATACTCCAGTATATACGGTATGTACCTATTAAATGGAAACAGGCAGCTGAACAACAGAAATGGATTCTGTATGCCATTCTAGCTGTCAAGGGACTAGTCTTTCAACATCAGGAAAAGAAATTTATACTCTCCCTCTCCCCAAAAAGCATCAATGAAACCCCAATGCAACTTATAAATGAATTGCTTACAGATTTATTTAGGGATGTGTACTATGACATACGATTCTTTTATTAGAATGCTTATGTAAAACCTTCTATATACAGTATACAGGTAGTCATCAACTTACAACGCAACTGGACTGGATTTCCACTTGTAAGTCATTACAATGGTAAGTTGAGAAACCCATGCAAACAGACCCGATTTTACAACATTTTTTGCAGCAGTCATAATGCAAATCATCAGTCATTAAGCAAATCTGTGACTGGTAAGTGAATGCTGCTGTCGAAAGTGCAAATGTTTGTTGCCAGAAACCAACCAAAAATGCTGGAAACTGGCATTTTTTTATTTGCAAATAATGGTCCTATGATCACAGGATGTTGCAACCTGTTGTGAAGGTGAGCCGGTTGCCAAGCACCCAAAATGCAGTCATGGGAAGACTGGGGAAAGACGGACAGTGGCACAACATTTTATGACAACCAGAAGTTGTCTGGTTGCAGAAGCAATAAAGCACTCATTTAGGGTGTGTCATAATTTCAAATGGTCATTAAGCAACTGGTCGCAAGTTGAAAACTACCTGTATGAACATGCATCAGAAGGCCTTATGTATAAGTAGTCCTCGTTTAATGAAATTTGTTTAGTGACCACAGTTACAATTGTGCTGAACAAATGAGACTTACACTCAGTCCTTGAAGTAATGGGCGTTGTAACAATTAAGTTACATGATCAAAATTCAAGCACTTAGCAGTCCTCATATTTATGACTACATTTTTATGACTACAATCCTTACAGGAATGAGGATTTTATTTTGCAGCTAGTGGTACTTTGATAGGAGTGTTTAGGAGGTAGTGTGAGATAGAGATGTCAATGAATGTAAATACATCAAGCGGATCAGAGACTTAAATTTATTTTATCCCTTAAGCCATGTCCCCCCTGCCCCCGATACAAATTAATTGTGCCTCAGATTTGAGCAGAATGATCCTGAAGTGATGTTTGGATCAAAGAAAGGAAACAAGGGTTACATATATCTCCCTTATAGGGTGGTTGAAAAGAGAAAAGAAACTTCAAAGAAAAACTCATATAACATCAGTAAAAATATATCCTGCATAAATACAGGTAATTGTTTCTAGAATCATTTATTCTGGATATAGGACGATTGTTGTGGTCTATCTAAAGTAATTGCATGTCTGTAGAAAAAAAATTATAGTTAAAACATTTATATTTAATCTAAACTGAAATTTTAAAAAGCAGTACAAGTTTCCCTATTAGGCAGTAAACACCTTCTTTTTGATTATTTTAAGGCAATATTATTTTGCCTCTTGTAAACAGCTGCTACAGCCAAATCGTCCTTGACAATTTACATAAGTCTACATACTAGTGACTTAAATCTTTATCCCAGAGTGCTACAAAATCATTGCAAAATACAAATACATCACACAGACTGAAAAATTAAAATACAGTATTCTATTATAGAAAATGTATTTACAATATGATGTATTTACACACTTCAGCTAAAATCTGGCTCTCAAACATGCTTCCCTTACTTAGGTTTCTGATGTCCCTTATGTAATAACCATACCTAAAATTTTACCTCTGGAAATCAGACTACTGTAGGTTTTCCTCACAAAAAAATGTAAATAAATTATAAAGCTATCTCACTGACAACACAGTATTCTTTAAGGTTGTACCAAAAAAGCATGTTTATTTTTAAAATATACAACTCTTTCAAAAAAAAAATTAAAAAGGACATCTAGGCCAAGGTTCTAATGACAGTAATTTGTCTTATTTTCCAAAAATGAATATCCCTTGAAAATTAACAGAGGAACACAAACCTGAGAAAGAGAATTATCCCCTAAACTTGTTCTTAAATCCAAGGAGAATCAGGTATTATTTTCTTTCAATGGTAATCAGAATGAAGAATGATACCCTATAATTAAAATAGTTCAATTTTAAGTTTCTCCTACTTTTAAGTATTAATTTCAATATCCATGAGAACCAATTATACTTCAAAGGACAGGCAAGAGCCAATAGCAGGTCTATTGCTTGATTATATATACGAGAGTGGTCTTTTTAAATATAGAAATAAACTTAACATTCTCATTAGATTTGATTGGACATCTTAATGTTCAGTATTACCTGAGATATTTCAAGCAACCAATGATATTGCCTGATATCTAAAGGGAGAACAAAGACTATAAGCACAGTCCACTTTGAAGATTTTCTCTCACCCACCATTTGGAAGGAGCAAAGACTTACCTTTGGTGGCCAAGTGAGCAACTCATTCAGCAATAATTTAAGAGAATGACATAATGATTAATCTAATGCCATCTTTTTCCCCTAGACCTATTTCTAAAGACAAAAATGGAAGAAGCAACTGCTTTTTCCATTTAAGATCTAGAAATTGAAGTATTATAGATTCCCAAAAAGTAATAATGCTGGTTGAGCTTAGTGTTGTTTTGACACGCATTCTCTTTTTCTCAGATACAATTCCAAGTGAAGAAAGACACCTCAACCTGCTGTATAATACTCTGCAGCTAAAGGAGCAGAGTGCAAGAAAGAAACCATATTTAAGAATCCTGGAGCATTAGCCTCCTAAGTAAGCAGATTATATTCTTTACTCACATCCACACAAATTTGTAGATGACAAATATCCAGTTCCAGGAGGCAGGGGAAAAATAAACTCCTGCCCTTTGATTTTTCAGAGCCAGAAACCTGTTGCTCATTAGCTCTGAGTTTAACTGTCATAAGTCTCCAGTGAAAACTTGTTTATGCTTAAATCAACTTGCCAATGAAGTAATTAAATGTTATCTGCATTTGTACATGTTTCTCAAGCAGCAGGTCTGCTTGCATCTAAATTACACCAGCATGTTCAAAAAGAAACTACAACCCAAAACCAGGGGAAAATTTCTGTTTGGTACTATATAGTAGTAAGTAGTCTAATGTGGAATACTGGTCAAAGGGCTTTTAAAAACTTATTCTGTCATCTGATCAAAATGAAGATCTTAATGGTAGTTACAGTCAAAAGAATGGGACTAGCTTGTTACTGAAAAGCCTATCTCTTGATATCTTTTCCCCAATAAAATCATAGATTATATTTTCTTAATTACATCCAAAATTTCCACAATGTCAATGGAGAATTGCAGAATGCAAATATTAGGAAAACTATTTCTTTCAAAGATTTCCTTGAAAGACGAAAGGAACTAAAGATACAGGTTACTTCATTGTTCTTCTGTACATCGATGGTCTGCCTTTTCATATAATTGTTCTAGAAATGTCATCATATTCTTCATCTCATCTGATTGCCGAATGATATTCATGTCATAAAGAAGAGCGTGTGGGTTTTCAATCTTCAAAACCTCATTCTATGAAATAGAAAGTGTAACAGTACAAAATGAAATTAAAATGAGTGGAATACTTTTTATTCAATCAATGGCATACGTTCAAGACAAGCTAAGACTTCTTACTATCAGGAAGTACTTGAAATATACTGCCACTATTTCTACTCACCTGAAGAGCAGGTAGTTTCAAATACTCCATTGAAACAGCAGGAAGACCTAGGTCATGATTAGCATCTCTATGAAATAACTGGAAAGAATGGAGAAAACAATTAATGTAGATTTAGAACACCAAATGTTTATTGTGGTGTTCTAATGTAGAAAATATGTCTATTTTCTTTCTACATACAGGTAGTCAATTGGGACTGGAAAAATTGTTAAGTCAAGTTACCCACAGGACCCAATTTTATAATCATGTTAATGGCAATCATTAAGTGAATCACATGGTTATCTGAATACATTCTCCCAAATGGGTGCCAGAAACTAGCAAAAAATACAAGTAGTCCTTGACTTACAACCACAATTGTGCCCAAAATTTCCACTGCTAACCAAGAGGTTGTTAAGTGAATTTTGCTCCATTTTACATTTCTTGCCATAGTTGTTAAGTGAATCACTGCAGTTGTTAAGTTAGTAACATGGTTAAGAGAATCTGGCTTCCCCATTGACTTTTGCTTGTCAGAAGGTAACAAAAGGTGATCACGTGACCACAGGATGCTGCAATCATCATAAATGCATGCCAAATGTCCAAATTTAGATTACGTGACCATGGGGACGCTGCAATGGTTGTACATGTGAAAAACAATTCTAAGTCATTTTTTTCAGTACCATTGTAACTTCAAATGGTCACCAAACGTTAAGTCGAGGACTACTTATATTGCAAATTGTGGTCATGTGACTGTGGGATGCTGCAATTAGTCATAAATGTGAGCTGGGTGCCAAGCAGCCAATATGCAGCATTTTACAATGGCTGGAATAATTAACCAAGGCTGATGTAACATCAAACAGTCACTAAACAACTGCTTGTAAATTGAAGACTACCTGTATCTGCTTCTGGAAAAAAGAGACTGTTATTTTCATTTCTCAAATTGCTTTGTCAAGGAAAAATTAAATTTTGTATAATTCTTACTGCCCAGAAATAAATCCAGTACTGGCTCCCAAATACCTCATTTGCTTCTGCTTCTAATGTTGTCAGCTCATGTTTTAATGCTTTTATTTTCTTCTGAAGTATTTGAATTTTTTCATCCACTCTATTTAATGTTAAGAAATCTTTGATTATTTCTTCCTATGGTTAAAATGAAAGAAGATGACAACAAATGGATTTAAAGTAAGGATATTACTGCATTTGTGTTAGAATTAAGACAAATTTAATATGTCATAAAAGTTTATGTAACATATTTCTTCTCTCTCTCAATTATAACATGGATTCTATTGAAAAAAATATTCCTATTAGTTAAATAGATATTAAAAATATAATATATAATTTTTAATTATGTAATTTGTAAACTGGAATAAAAAAGGCCATTTAAGGATTCATATGCAGCACCTTGGGTTACAGAATTTAGTTTTCTATTCTACTTTGGGAAGTGGGAGCTATGATAAAGCTGTGCAACACTTTTTATATAAACTTTATTAAGTTTTAAGAGACCATAAGAATTAGCAGAAACTAATAGAGAAACAAATGAAAGTTCCAATTTACAGCAAATACAATGATTACAAAGTTATCTTACTCTGATTACAAAAAGCTCATTCTTTTCTATTATGCAATCATCAAAGTCACAAATTGTAAGTGCATTTTAAAAATGTTTTATGCAAAAAATCTACAAGTTTCCAGTCAGCCATAAATGTACGTATTGTCTTTCAAGGAAGTGAAATCAGCCATGTTTTTCAGTTGCTCGTACATTAGTCCCAAAACAAAAGCCTCTGGTTTGAATTAGAAGAACTGAAGTTCGAACAAAGTTAAAGAAAATAAATTTGAAGTAAAGGAAGGAGAAAGAGTGGAAGGGGGAGGGCAGGAAGAGAAGGACAGAAAAAGAAGAGTGGGAAAAGCAACAGCAATGGCAATGAGGCAATCAGCAGTAGTAGGCACAATCAGTGAGCAGCTGCATCTGCTGCTGAGCTGGGATGCATAACTATGAGTGTGACCATTGGCAACAGTAGTCGCAACTAGGCAACAAGGTGTTTACTGAGCAGCAGTGGCAGATGCAGATGCAACGGGTAAGCAGGAATGCAGGCACAATTGGCGGGTGCAACCAGTGGCGGCAGGAGATGCAAATGACACAAGATGTTTTTCAAGGGCAGCAGCAGCACAGCATTGGGTGCAACAAGGAACTTAGTGTGGAAAAGATGAAGAAAAAGGAGGAAAAGTAACATGTATATGATAAAATTAAGTAAGTTAAAGAAGCAAAAGAAAGAGGTGAAGAGGGAGAGGGAGAAGGCATGGTGTCAGAACAGAATGGTGTTGGAACAGAATGTAAACCACTGGTTGAATGGATAGTGCTGTTGAGAGAACTTTAAATTCCGACCTAGACCAATCTACATTACTTTAATGAAGGGCTTCTAGCAGGGGATGAGCTACACATCACAAGAACCAGGAAGAACATGTTTGGAAAAAACTGCTTGGCTTATCCAAAGGGTTTTAAGATAAAATTGGAAGGGGAGGGAGATTAAGCTTTAGGGCCTAAACTCAAGCATAAACCTCAAGACATCCAATCAAGTGGTTGAGAAGGAAGGGAAACTCAGATACGAAACAGGTGATGTAGGAAGGAAATGCAGAGTCAGTCAAAAAGGACTCAGATGCCTATATACTAATGCTCAAAGTATGAGGAACAAACAAGGCGAACTTGAAGTCCTAGTACCGTGATGGTGAACCTATGGCACACGTGGCATGCAGTCATCTCTCCGGGCACACAAGCCATCGCCCGTAGCTCTTCTGGGTTCAGGCACATGCATGCGTGCCGGCAGCTAGTCTTTGTGTGTGCAGGAGCACCGGAAACCGGAAGACCAGGTGGCTGGTGTGCATGCACATACCAGGGAGCTGCTCTTCTGGTTTCCAGTGCTCCCCTGCACGTGCGCTCCTGTTCACCAACACTGTCCTAGTACATGAGGCCAGATACGACATTGTTGCCATTACTGAAACTTTGGTGGGATGAAACCCATGACTTGAATCTACTGGATTTAAATTGTTCAAAAGAAACAGACCTGAGAAAAGAGGTGGGTTTATATTGTATGTAACAAATAACTACACTTCTACAGTACTGAGGAAAAGAAACCCCTTCTTGAATCCATTTGGGTTAATGTAAAAGAAAAAAGGAATGGTGTTGCCATACGTGTATACCACAGACACATGTATAAATGTATACTATACATTCCCAAAGTGATTAAGAGTAGGGAAGGTCCACATTGGTACCACTGCAATTAAGAGCACAGATGCAATCCCAGAACTCTGGAAGCTCAACTCACAACCAACGGAGAAAACAGTTCCATTTCTGCAGTTTATTCAGAAGAAACCTTGAATCAAAATCCACCTCCCAGTCAGTGTTTCAAACCATAGTGGCTCTCTGCACCTTTGAGGAGCATCAGCCCACTGTTATTCCCCACAAGCTTGTCTGGCTGTGCGACACTTCTAGTTCAATTCAAAAACTTCCCTTTAACAGTTGTCAAGTTTTTGGAAAATACCATGAATCCAAACCAGAATCTAAATATTACATAACCCTAATAATTGTCAACATTGCTGATTCAGTTGGGCCAAAATTGAATCCATCAATGGACTTTATGCATAGAAGAATAAATCAAAATTTCTAATTGATTTGCCCATTCAAAATGGAAATTTGAATAAACCTAATTAATCCTTCGAATCAAACCGCAAATAATCAGATCTCAGCTAATCTGCATATTTATATTCTGCAACAATAGTGTAATGATTGATTAGCACCAACTGTTTTTTAAAGTTCATAATTCCCCTTAAAGAAAAATAAAAAAAATAGATTAAAAAGGAAAGAACAGTAATAATGTGATATTCCTTTTTATAAGTATCAGACCATTTTGCAATGTATGAAAGATTAATAAGATTTATTATGACATTTTATAGATGCTTGGAGTAGTAGCAATAATAATATATGAATGGAAATAATAAAGTCAGGCAAGATTGTTCATTGATTTTGTAGCTATGGGAAACATAGCTATGGGAAAATCTCATTCGTGGAACATTGTTTAGTATATCATATTAACTATTTACTCATTCAATGTACTATATAAATTCTTAAAATCCATTCTCTCTTCCTTATTTACCTCCAGATGTTTCAATCCTTCTTCCATTAAAATATAGTTTTTCTTTTCTTCTTTTAGAAGCTTTTTTACATTGCTCAGATAATTCAGCTCATCCACAGGAACTTCCAAAGTTTCAATACATTTCAGAAGCCTTCAGTAAATTGTTAAACAACATTATCATTTTATGCTAATACTATCATGATTATCTGTAATATATGAAATCATGCAATGAAAATATCAAACCAAATAAGACAAGCTCTTTTTGGGGGGGGATTCCCCCCCCCCTTTTTGGGGGGCCCCCTTCTTTTTTTTTCCCGTTCCCCCCCCATGGGGGGGGGGGGGGGGGTTGGAGCTACCCCATGCACCCTGCACCAGCTTATCTCAAGGCTCCTGTAGTCAAGCCACCATGCCCCAATCCTGCTATGTAGCAGGATCCCGCTGGACCACTTCTTCTGCTTGCTCATGGCCACAACGGAGCAGTAGGCTGAGCAACGTACCGGTACCACAGCCACAAGATGGGGAGGTGGAGCTGCCCCCTGTGCATCACATTGGCTAACCTCAGGGTCCCTCCATACCCTGACACTTGCCTCGCCTCGTGGCCACAGCACCAGAACATGTGGCCACGACCAAGCAGAAAAAGTGGGCCGCCGGTCACATGGGCTCCTGCTGCACATCTTAGTTGGTACTGCCACCATGAGGCAGGTGTCAGGACATGGATGGCCCGGCTACGGGGGCCCTGAGGTAAGCCAGTGCAGGGCGCATGGGGCAGTTCTATCACACCTCGTGGCTGCAGCACTGTAACCATACAGACTGGGCAGGCAGCTGGCTGAGCAGGCTCTTAAGTACGGCTTATTTTGGGGATAGCGCTTATATTAGGTGCATGCGTAAAAACACGCTAAGGCTTATTTTCAGTATAGGTCTTATTTTCAGGGAAACAGGTTACTAGTTACTATGCTAAAAATGTTTTTCTGTTGAAAATCAATGAAGTTGTTAAATTTGTAATATATTTGTTCCTCACTATCTCTGCACTGATCTTTAGCATCAACAAAAGAAACATACCAAGCAGAGAAAACTGTCAAGTCCAAGTCTGAGTATATAGGAGGTCCTCAACTTATGACCAATTGTTTAAGTTACAACAGGCCTCCGCAACAAGAATTTATGACCCAGCTCTGAAGATTTGATGGCTGACACCCCCCAGACATGTGACCACATTTTCGGTGCTCAGCAACGAGCCCCATTTGTGGTCATTTGTAGCTTCTCTCAGTCATGCAGCTGCAATTTTCTTTTTTTTTTTGGCCAAAAACTGTGTTTCCTTCCACAGGTGTTTCCAGCAAAAATCACCCATAACAAACAATAAGTTTGTTTAAATGCCACAGTGTTCATCTAATAATTGCTGGAAAAATTGGGTCAGTCATATGATGATCTGTTTTATGACTACCACAACTTATAGCCATAATTACCAGGCTCAATTACAGCTGTAAGTGTGGGGCCATCTATATATCAATTAGTGCAACATGTCTTTACCTGGATAGTGACAGTATGCACACATAAATGTTGGAACTCAACATATAACTTAGGCCTTTGCCTTAGTGATATAGCTATGTTCTACTGGGTTAAAGCAATATAACCTTAAGTTACAGACCACAGTTATTTGATTCAAACATCTACTTAAAGCAAAACTGAAGAAATGCACTATGGCTTAAGCTAATATATGCCATTTTTTCCTCTAAAATGCCTATATGGACCATGTAAGGATTAAAATGGTATTGTGAAATTCAATATCTTATTATTTAATGAAAGAAATATTTTTTTGAAAAAGTAAAGCAACACACATTGGCATCACATAAGAATATCAAAGAGATAGTGGGGTAGATCCCTTAATACATATTGTATTATATAGAAACAGAAAAAGTTATTTAGCCTGCTGAACCAATTTATATAAAATTCAAAAAACTTTGTAATTTAGCGAATTTAAATATCCACCTTTCTCACAAAAAGTGTTTTTGGGCAGCTTACAAAATTAAAAATTCTTTCTAACAGATGTTTAGAAGTTAATATCAGATTTACAAAGTAATTCAGATTGGAAACAAGTCCAGATCTAAGGTTATTTTAAAAGAATCTTGTATAGCTGTATTTTTCTCCTTTACAGCTCAATAAACTAGGAAAGGTTCTTTCTGAAATGTTTACTATGACCATATTCTTTTATGGACTAAGCTGCCTCTTATTCAACTGTTCCTCTGGCTGTGGCTCTTCACCTTGTGAAACACCCAAGGTCATTCACATATACCATTTATTACCTACTGGGTGGATTTGATTTAAACCAAGTCAATTTAAATCACAATTTAAATCACTAGTAAAAAGACTCGATTTTAATCAACTCAATTTAAATCATAATTTTTAAAGAGCAACTGTTATCTCTGTCCCGCAGGGGCTCCTCCGCTGACCTGCTATTGACTCACCGACAGTCCCAATATTGCAGAATATAGCCTGATGCTACATAACTAAGCTCCATTTCATGCTGAATAAATTAATTATTAATATATTTTAAATAAAAAACTATCTTTAGATAGATTTTTACTCCAAAAGCATTTTATTAAAATAAATTTAATAAAAATAAAAACATCCAATTTAAAATTTAAAAATCCAATTTAAATTTTAAAAATCCGGGGGGGGGGGGTTGGTTTATTTTTTTAAAAATCATCGATATTTATCCACCCTGGTTACCTAGCCATGTTTGTAGATTGGTTATTGGTGCAGCTACTTCTTATCTTATAACTATTGGTTTAGCATCCATTTGAAGTTACAACACTGAAAAAAAGTGACTTACGAGTCCTCGCACTTAAAAGTATCCCCAGTCACATGATCAAAATTCAGGCACTTGGCAACCAGAACATATTTACAATGGTTGCGGCATCCCAGATCACGTGATTGCCACTTGCAACCTTCCCAGCTAGCTTCCAACAAACTAAGCCAATGGGGGAAGCTGGATTTGTTTAATGACCGTACAATTCACTTAGAAACTGCAGTGATTTGGTTAACTGTGGCAAATTTTTTTTTGTAAAATCTGGCATGACTCATTTAACAATCACCTTGCTTGGCAAAGGAAATTCTGGTTGTAAGTTGAGACTACCTTGTATACCTTATTTTCCTACACCTGCTTAAGAGGGTGGAGGTGCGGAAGAGAACAGCTGCATACTAGAATGTTTGACATTTCAACATATGCACTAATGTACCAATTCAAATAAATATGCTATTTCTCTTTATCATTTCATCTTTTAATAAGCTGAATGTGTTTTATTAGGTTCTAATTGGGCAATAATTCTGATTCTAGATGCTCTAGGCAGAAATATTAAAATTCAGGAACCAATACCTGAAAGAGCCTGATGGCATGGCAGACTAAGCACTGTAATTAACATTCAGCTGCCTGCAATTACTGCAAGTTCAAATCTCACCAGGCTCGAGGTTGACTCAGCCTTTCATCCTTTCCAAGGTAAATAAAATGAGGACCCAGATTGTGGGGGCAATAAGCTGATTTTGTATAAATATGCAAAAGTATGAAGGCTATTGCTTAATGCCTTGTAAGCTGCCCTGAGTCTCCGGAGAAGGGCGGCATATAAATCAAATTTTAAAAAAAACAAAACACCATTCTAATGCTTTTTCCTATAAAAGTAGAAAAACATTAAATGATTTCTAAAAAACCTAATACCATTAGGTGCTGTCTGTGATAAGCTAAACTTGACCCAATATGTGGAATAGTTGCTCCAAAAATAACTAATACAGTTGCAAGATACATTAAGAAGCAGCACTGTATAAATAACATGTGAAGTCCTAATTCCCCTCTACTTTATATGCAGTGCTTTCTTGATCATATTTGGAATTCAGAGGAATTTCAGAAACACTATTTCCCTTTTTATTGCTACTATTACTTGGCTATTAATGACATAAGAAACCCCTTTGTATTTGTACTATTACTTGACGTATATAGGTAGTCCTCACTTATTGACCAGTTGTACAGTGACCGTTTGAAATTGTGATGGCCCTGAAATAAGAACTTACTAGTTATACTTATAGCTAATCGGCAATGTTCCAGATGTCATAACTCCCATCTGGTCATGTGATCAAGATTCAGGCATTTGGCAACCAAATTACATTTATGATGTGCAACCCATACCCCATGGTCACATTATGGAAATTTACAACCCTTCCTGCTGGCTTCTCACAAGCAATGTCAATGAGGAACATGGTGGGAAGGTCATAAATTATTCCATCTACTCTCCAACCTTCCTGTACTGCAGCAACTTGCTTCCCAAAATTGCATGCCCCAGTGTTGCTTCCCCCTCCCCTCATCCTGCTTTGCTGGACAGGTGAAATCTAAGCTTCACCAGCATCTGAGTAAAAGAGACGGAGCTTGCAGTTCAACCCAAGATAAAGGAAATAAGCTCTGCATTGATTGGTTGCCGCTGAAGCTGCTGATTCAAACTAGCCACCCAGTCACAAGTAGAAGGCTGCTGTGGCACTGCCCAGGCTGAAAAGCTTGCAGGGATGCTGGCCTTATGGCAGAAAAGCCAAAGTTTTTTTTTACTCAGAAGCTGATGAAGCTATTTTCCTTAGATCTTGCATTCTTACATCTTCACCAGTGTCTGAGTAAAAGATGGCCACTTTTCTGCCACATGGGTTAGGCTGCTCTGGAGCTCTTTGAAAGGTAAGTGAGCAATCAGAAACAGGGTGGGGAGGAGCAAGTGGAATCGGGAGGGGGGGGGCGCTAACAAAGCAGGCCCAGTGCCTCTGTAGACCTGGCAGGGATGGGGGGCATATGCAGGGAACATGTTGCAAGATCTCTACGGTCCGCTGTAAGGACAACAGCTGCTGTGGTGCTGCAACATACATAACTTCAGAACTGGGTCATAAGTACTTTTTTTTGGAGGGGGGGATGTTGTAATTTCAAACCATCACTAAATGAACTGTCGTAACTCGAGGAATACCTGTATTACACTAACTGCAGACAACATTTTAAATCTATTTTAAGGATAAAACTTATTGAATTCAAAAGCATTTATATTATCCTAACATTGGATGAACAATGGCAGGAGTTTTGGATTGTTGTTGTTTAAGTGTTTTCTTTACCTTTCCTTGACAATATTCAAGTGCTTTTCAGTTTCGTTGTAATCTTGTGTAACTTCATAGAGAATAGCTCTGTAAAGAGATAATATATTAACATTTTTCACCCATATGCACATTATGTGATGCTTTTATGGCTTTGCCTAGAAAAAGTGTTAATAGCAGACACAAAATCATTTGCACACCAAGACATCCTCAGTGTAAACAGGATTGATTTGTGTCTTGCTTTCTGCTTTTCAACATTTCCTGTGTAATTGTTAGCATTTATGTGTGTTGATTTTACATAACACCAGATGTATTTGTTTACATGTAATTAAGTGCAACCAAAACCATTGCGCAAAAATTCAGCTAGCAATCAATACCAATTCTTTTATTCTAGATGTGTGTTTACATGCACTCTGTGCAACTGAAACTACTGTGCAAGTGAAGACATCATTTGTTATTGCCAAAAATCCAGCAAATACCAGTACTGCATTTCAGAGGTGTCCATTTGGGTGAAATCAGTGCAATCAAAATTATTGTGCAATCAGTCATTCAGATTTGCAAAAATCCCGCTAATAATCAAAATCATTATCTTTTTTCATTCCCCGAATTCTTTTACTTAGAAGATATTATTAATGACAATTGGATTTATTAATGTAGGTGAAACTTCCTAAAAGGGAGGAGATAATGAGTACTTACATTATTGTCCAATGGATCTTGGATTCTAGACTCTTTTTAATGTTCTTTGGAAGTCGTTGGCATTTCACTTTTTGTTTTGAAGATACCATCATGAATTTTGTTTCCGGAGAGTCTATTTCAACTGCAAAAAGTAAGAAAGCTGAAAAACTTTCACTTAAATCTGATTAGACTGCTGTGCTCTATAACACATACTTAGTGTTATGCAATTCAAATGAGACGTTGGCAGTATTTTCTCAGTAAAATATTTACTTTATAAACAATAGAGAAATTACAACAAATAAATTTAAACCAATGTGGCTAAATCCTGGACTGGTTCTCAAAATATTAGGTTTGCTTAGATTTTTATATCAGCTTTATTGCAGTAAAATCCTAAGGAAACAACCAACAAAGAGTATAGAATGACATCAAACAAAATCTAAAATATTTCCATATGATTTTTAACTAAGGAATTATAGCTCCATTTTGCATCCAGTTTTAAATTTTCTGATTTAAAGTTCAATAGTTTGCTTAGACATTTATACAAGCTTCTCAATATGCAACTCAAATAACAGACATAATTGACCCTTGCATATTAAATAGTCAATATTTCATGTCTTTTTCTTTGTCTGCTAAATAAAAGCCTAGAAAAAATTAGAACCCTATGGGGTTCTTCTATACCTGTCAGCTGCAGTTACATGATGTCTATACCAGAAAATCTTGATACATTCTTGTAGAAATCCTCAAGATCTTATTTTATAAAAGATATTACAAAATAAACAAACATAGATTTTATTTCATTATTCAGTGAGACCATGCAATTCAATAACTATTTGTCATTTAAAACTTGATAAATAAGGGGAGTAGCCACTGGACAGCAGCACTGAAATAATTATTTTCTACATAGAGAATTACTGTTATATGGATTTTTGTTCCAAAAGTAATAGTTTTATAACTATATCAGGTATACAGTTATATTTCTGATAGGGTGACAAAAGAAAAACCTTCAAAAATGTATGATTAATGAAAAATTTCCATAAAGCTTTTGTGAATTACCAAGGAAAGGGAGCACACAGGTCTTTGCTAGCTAATGTGTTTGAAAGGTGATTTCTTTTAGTCTCCCAAGAATAAAAATAACACAAGACTCTTTGGTTTTGTTAGTTTAACTTGTTCTGTCAAATATTTTTTACAAAATTAACATTATCTTCTATCATTTGCTATTAAGTTTGAGACGTACTTTAAATTTCTTTTACTATGTATGATTACATATTTTCAATTCATATATTTATTGAATTTATATTGCCGCCTATTTGCCCATGGCGATTCAAGGCGGTTTACAGAATATAAGACCACATTTAAAACAATAAAAACTAACAAAAAGAATCAAATAAATTAATATAGTACAATATAACAAAATCACCCCCCACCTCCCACCCTGGCGACAGCAGATCACACGAGCCATTTAATGGGCTCCATCCCACTCTGGATTCCCCAGGCCTGCTGGCAAAACCAGGCCTTCAGCGCCTTTCAGAAGAGTATTAGTGGGGGGTCATTCTAATTTCTGGGAGAATTATGATGCAAAGGACCTTGAGATTTTAAAATAACAATGTATTTGAATGAGTATTTTCTTTTTATTGTCCAACCTATGTATACAGTGCATTCAAAAAGTATTCAGACCCTTCACTTTTGTCAATTTTGCTATGCTGCAGCCTGATTCTACAGTTGTTGAAATTTTTTTCCTCATTAATCTACATTCAGTACCCCATAATGACAGAGTGAAAACAGAATTTTTGAAATGTCTGTAAATGAACATGACAAATATTTTCTTTTGTCAATCACTGCCCCAGTTTTGTCCCAAATTCTGTGGGACAAGGTAAAGATAGTCAAGAGGCAAGAATAATCTGAAACAAATGCATTATAATACTAATACGTCTTAGCCACTCATTTTCAGGGTTCTCAGATAAAGAAATGTAAAACAATACCTTCAAGGATCTGTGTCCCCTCTTCCACTTCCATCTGTGAAACTAGTAGTATTTCTTGCTGTAAAAAATGACATTTATATTTTAAAAACATGCAACAGGTTTTTTAACAATGTATGCTCTATACAACTTGGCTTATCAACCTGCATGATAGCTTATGCTAATCTTTTTATGCATTTCAATATGCCCACTCAATCTTGCTCTTTATCAATTCTGTGTATACTCATTGAAACCAAGACCTACCAAATAGCAGAACTTGCTTCTGTCTGAAGCTTTCTTCTGCCATTCTTTATAAATTTCCTTTATAAATAGGTAGCATTTTCTGTTGCACTTATGAGATGTTTGAATTTTATGTCTTATTTCTAAGATAATCATTGCATTCATCATTCTCATAATGGGTCTAAAAATGTTTGTTCTCTCCAATCCTATCTTTACCAAATACCATCTTTACCCATAGAATTTGATTTTATTTCCTTACTGCATCTTATTGCATAATAATTAACAGCTTTAAAGAGAAAGATGATTCAAGTTATTGAATAGTCCTCACACTATGGTCCCTGAATGCCATATAATTGACTGGGGTATATTTCTAACTACCCTGTTTCCCCCAAAATAAGACATCTCCTGATAATAAGCCTGCACGTTTTGCATTTCATTTCCCTGTGTCCTCACTACTTCCAATTATATTAACGGGGTCACCAGTGAGGAGTAGGATCCTCCATCACTCAGTGCCATTTAGGGGGTCCAGAAACAGACCGCTCTACAAAGACACTGGAGCCTTGTCCAGCCTTGTAAACAACAGGTTATCTTTGACAACCTTCTGAAAGGGCTTGCCAATTGTCCCCACCCCCACCCCCCAACCAAAGCTCCGATGGAGCTGCTGCAAGTGGCTAATAGCAATAGCACTTAGATTTATATACTGCTTCACAGCCCTCTCTAAGTGGTTTACACAGTCAGCATATTGCCTCCATCAGTCTGGGTCCTCATTTTACTGACCTCGGAAGGATGGAAGGCTGAGTCAACCCTGAGCCTGATGAGATTTGAACTGCCAAATTTATTTATTTATTTATTTATTTATTCGGCTTATATGCCGCCCTATCTCACAATGGACTCAGGGCGGCTCACAATAATAAAAACAAGCCACAATATAAAATAAAGTCTAAAATTTAAAAGATTTAAAATTAACCCTTAAAACCCCATTATCAGTCCAGGTCAAGGGAATTAAACAACCAAGTTTTTAATTCACGGCGGAAATTGCAGGCAGCTGGCAGACTTTCTCACCATCTTTGTCAATTTTAATGCCAATATTTGTTATTGTAATTTTTTTTTTGATTTATATGCCGCCCTTCTCTGGAGATTCAAGGCGGCTTACAATGCGTTAAGCAATAGCCTTCATATTTTTGTATATATTTTATACTAAGTCAGCTTATTGCCCCCACAATCTGGGCCCTCATTTTACCTACCTTAGAAAGGATGGAAGGCTAAGGCAATTTTAATGCTTTATTCTGTTTCTTTTACTTATTGTAAGTCGCCTGGAGTCGCCTTTTGGCGAGATGGGCGACTTATATGTTTTCATAACAAATAAAATATTTTTAAAAAACCCTATGCTTTATTCAGCCAAACATGGCGAAGCACACCTCCACTTAAACCTGTCCTTTGAATACGGTTTCTCCGGCTGAAAACGCCACCGCGGCTATTCTGCCTAATGCCAGCACCGAGATTTCAATGCCCCAATAAACCCATTCGCTTTTCAAACATCACACGACTCTCTAAAGGTAGTGCCGTACATTGCAATTTATTTTACAGAAATAATCCGCGGCGGTTGAAAGCCTGGGCTCTTCTTCCTCCCGAACTCCCTCCTGAAATACCAGTTGCCACAATACAGGCTACCCACCTATTCCAGAACTCACCGTTTTATTTCTACGGTTACTCCCTCTCCAGATTGGCCGTTCGTGCGAATTCAAAAATTGCGGGCGCTCTGGGTTTCCCCGCAAACGTTAGTGCGCAGGCGTTAAGGAAGGGCAATTGCGCTTGCGTGTCTGGGTGGGCTTTCAACGCAACGGCGCCTGCGCAAAGAAGTCGATCTTCCTCAGCCCTGAAAAGCGGTGGCGTCGCTTAGTAGGTACTGTTTGGGCAGCCGCAAGTGTTGGTTGATGTGGCTGAGGTGCGTTAGCCATTTTTATTTTTTTTTAAGCCTAACACACGGAGTCGCAAACCACTGTTAGGCCAATTTGAGTTTTGCGGGCTGCAAAAACCCAGCTTGTACGGCGATTCCATTATTGTGTCACGGTACCCGAGAAAATTAGGCTAATTCTAGAAATTATAGATACGTTTGTATGGGTTTGTGTGCCGTCTGAACGCAGCTTGTGATTTGGTGTTAATTTACTTTGACGTATCAATCGGTTCTCCTATCTCGGAGCTACCACCACTCTTCACCCGTCTTCCTCTTTTGCACGGAAATGTCTTTGGGCATATATACAATGTTTTGGAAATAATAGTAGACAAAACGACGCAGACCTATACATTTTTTCTGCCGGACACTGGGAGGTCTGAATCCAAGTCTCTTAAGCGCCAAATCTCATTTGCCTTGTAAAATGTGAGGTACAGTTTACACTCAAGATTCACACATTTTACTTTTTTTTTGATGTTTGATCAAAAGTTTGATGCCTTTTTTTAAAAAGGCATCATGAGTTTATATAGCTGTTTTATTACTAACTTAGAATATATATTGCTCTCACCCAGTGACCCTAACAGCTATTCTTCCCTATGGCATTTTTACTGAGGTCACCTGTTAAGGTGAACAGTTTGAAATGAAAGCAGGCACTGTTTTTCTTTGTTCCCTCCCTATTCTGATAGGTGGAGATATCAAGTAGGTTGCTTAATAGCTCTAAACAATCCTGGTTCTTCCTGGTCCTTTTGTGCTCCCAATCAGTTAAGATTTGTAGGCTGTTGTTTGCTACAACCGAATTGCATTTAGATTCTGAGTTGTCAACTTGCAAAAACAGTTAAGAGACAGTCTGTGCAAAACAAACGTAAAAGTTGTTTTGAAATTAAAATCTCAGAAGTCTGCAAATCACAACTTGTTCTTCCCATTAAACAAAACGAATACATCTAGTTTTATATGGGAGTATATAAAAGGAAGATCTACCTCTTTGGGCTTCTTAAAAATAACTAATTGCTTCATTAATTTTATCCAGCTCTTGGAACACAGGCACATCTTCACGACTATTTTAGTAGAAAATGTTACGGATCAAGAATGGACTTCTGCATCATTGGCCCTTATGTTGCAGGAGAGAAGCAAGTCTGTCTCCCCTCCGACCAAGTTGGCGTTTGCTGCATCAGCATATACTCCATCCTGAATGGGCTGCAATGGCTAAAAAGCAACTAAAGGGCAAAAGCCCTGAAGAGTTGATATGGCACACTCCAGAGGGAGTAGCCATCAAACCACTGTATTCTACACGTGACACAGCAGGCTTTCCTGAAGAATTACCTGGAGTAAAGCCCTTCACGAGAGGTCCTTATCCTACCATGTACACATACAGGCCTTGGACCATTCGTCAATATGCTGGCTTCAGTACTGTGGAGGAAAGCAACAAGTTTTATAAAGATAACATCAAGGGTGAGATGTGTTCCTTAGGGTTTGGGCATTAAGGACAATGCTATGATTGTAATCGGATATTTTTAATTTATTTTTAATATATTTTTATACCTGTAGGTCAGTTTTGACTTCTAGATGAATCCCTGCAGTTTTCGTGGCCACCTTTTTAGAAGTGGGTTTCTGTTCCTTTTTTTAGAGCTGAAAGTAGCTGGCCCAAAGTCACCTTCATGCCTAAGCAGTACTAAAAGTCATGGTCTCCCAATTGCTGGCCAGATGCCATTAAATCAAATTGGTTCTGAGTTGTAACTGTATTTACTTATATTAATTAATTTATATATATTTATATGTAATTATCAGAAATAAGTTGTTTAGGAATTAATAGCATCTGTTCAGATGATCAGCAGGGGTGTCAAACTCAAGGCTCAAGGGCTGGATCTGGCCCATGGGGTGCTTAGATCTGGCCCAGAAGGGCCAGCCTGTGATGCCTCTGCCAGCAAAAACGGAGCTCAGGAGGGCTGCACGCTGTTTTCACTGGCAGAGGGTTGCAGGAGGCTGTCGCAGCCAAAAACTGAGCTCGGGAGCCCGTTTTCTCTGGCAGAGCACTCAGGCACCACAGGCGCCCCAGACACAAGTGACGCCAAGCTGGCCACGCCTAGCCTGGCCACACCCACTCTGCCTCCCCGAGGTCAAACACAACCCATATGCGGCCCTCGATGAAATCGAGTTTGACACCCCTGAAATACAGCGTTCAGTTTACATTTTATGTTTTTGTAAGTACTTGCTCAGAAGAGATGTAATTTATTTCGTTAGAAAGACTGAGAAGTGTTGAATATTTTCTCTGCTCAATAATAAATTGCTCAATTGCAGTCCTGAAAATACATAATATGAAATCTATTTAAATATTTAGGATGGATTTATTTCATTAATAAAATTGCTTATAAGAATAGAATCAGGAAGAGCAGTTCTGCTACAACAAATAGCCCTCTGTGCTTACTCAGAATAACTGAGCACTGGAGGATTGGGGATCCTTTGATGAAAATTGAGGGACTGCAGGATGAAAGAAAGCCTTGTGTAATTGGACACTTGCTTGTGCAACACTGAATTAAGTTTTAATGTGATTCCTTTGGTCTGTATTGTTTTGAACAACTAATACCCCTTTTCAGTCAAATTCCATTTAACAAAGATGAAGATACAATTGTATACATCATATTTTATATTTTTACTAAATTATTAATTTCATTTTCAAGCTGGTCAGCAGGGTTTATCCGTCGCATTTGATTTAGCAACTCATCGTGGTTATGACTCGGATAATCCTCGAGTTCGGGGTGATGTTGGAATGGCTGGAGTTGCCATTGACACAGTAGAAGATACTAAAATTCTTTTTGATGGAATTCCCTTGGAGAAAATGTCTGTTTCAATGACAATGAATGGGGCAGTAATTCCTATCCTAGCCACATTCATTGTTACTGGGGAAGAACAAGGAGTGCCTCAATCCAAGCTGACAGGGACAATACAAAATGATATATTGAAGGAATTCATGGTTCGAAATACATACATTTTCCCACCAGAACCATCAATGCAAATAATTGCTGACATCTTCCAATATACATCAAAGGTATTGTTTAGTTTTGTTTTCTTTAATTACCATATGGTTATCATGTCTATAAGGATCAGTGTTTATTACAGAACAAATTTGTACATATTTTCTTACAGCACATGCCAAAATTTAATTCTATTTCTATCAGTGGATACCATATGCAAGAGGCTGGAGCTGATGCCATTTTGGAGTTAGCATATACAATAGCTGATGGCTTGGAGTACTGCAGAACTGGACTTAAAGCTGGTCTCACCATTGATGAATTTGCACCAAGGTACATGAATTCAGGGTTTTTTGGGGACGGGGGGCAGAGAACTTCTTCTCTATCCTCGCGGTCAAAGCACATATTGTGAATTGAACTGTTATATTCCATAGTTTTACAGTGGCTTACTATTATAGTTGTGGGATTTATAAATTAGATGAATTAGGTAAGTAATTAAGAATGTTTTTGAATCATTCTTTTTTAGTACGGTATTAATATAGTCCAGTCAGTTCTTGAAGGTAGAGATAAAAGTTCTAACAGTTGCATTCAATTTAATTCTAGTTATCATCTTGATTTGTACCCATTTAGAACAACAGAACAGAATAGAATAGAATTCTTTATTGACCAAGTGTGATTGGACACACAAGGAATTTGTCTTTGGTGCATGTGCTCCCAGTGTACATAAAAAGACAAGGTACATTCGTCAAGAATCATAAGGTACAACACTTAATGATAGTCATAGGGTACAAATAAGCAATCAGGAAACAATATCAATATAAATTGTAATGATGTAACAGAATATTTATTCATCTAGTGGGTGGGGGGGAGATAAACAAGAAAGGAACCTTTTTTCTGTTTTTTCTTATTAAAATAAAAATAAAATAGGTACTATTTTCTATTCTATTAGGAATGCTGTAGATTGGGGGGGAGGGTTGTTTTTTTATTTGGCATGTTACTAAAATACTTCCTATCAGTATTCCCAGTGCATGAATAGCCCAATAAGATATACCGTATATACTCGAGTATAAGCCGACCCGAATATAAGCCAACCCCCCCCAATTTTACCCCCCAAAAGTGGGAAAACTTATTGACTCGAGTATAAGCCGAGGGTGGGAAATGCAGCGGCTACTGTTAAATTTCAAAATAAAAAAAGACCGGTCAAAAGTGCGAGGACCTGTCAGAAATCACCTTTTTCAGCCCTCTGGGTAGTCCTTTTGTGCATATGGACTACTCAGAGGGCTGAAAAAGTAATTTTTGACTGGTCCTCACACTTGTGACCAGTCCTCGAACTTACGACTGTCCTCACATTTTACGTTTTTGCCCTATCTTGTCACCATGGTGAAGAGAAGCAGTTGTGAAATGAGTGACATGGTTTTAAGAATGCTGCACGGGCATTTTGCATGGTGACAAGATAGGGTCAAAACGTAAAATGTGAGGACAGTCGTAAGTTCAAGGACTGGTCACAAGTGCGAGGACCAGTCAAAAATAACTTTTTGAGCCCTCTTGAGTAGTCCATGTGCATAAAAGGAGAACACATATGAATAAATAGCAACAATTAGAAACACACATACAAACATACAATGTATTTTCTTTGAATATTGAATATTCCAATTATTTCCATGCAATCCAATTTCTTACAAATCAATTAATTATATTTACTAATAATAATAAACCAAATAATTTCCCCCAATATTCTTCCAAACCACAACTTAACCATTTCTGCTTTCAACACAATATACAATTAATAATATCTCAATTATTACAATTCCCTATTTAAATAGAGCTTTTTTTTCTTTTGTGTTTTAAAATCTTGAACTCCCCTCTTTTGCCATTTGCCATAAATTTCCCATTGTTTGCACCAACCTTTTTTGATGAGGAAAAAGAAATCAAATCTGCCTTAGCAAACAGCAAAGCCAACAAGCTGTTTTAGTTTCGCTTTGGGTTTCAGCAGGAGAAAAAAAATGTGCTCTTTGCAGAAGGCACCTTTTTTAAAAAAATGTGCTCTTTGCAGTAGGCACCTTTTTTAAAAAAATGTGCTCTTTGCAGCAGGCACCTTTTTTAAAAAAATGTGCTCTTTGCAGAAGGCACCTTTTTGTAGCCGGCACCGATCTCATTTGTTTTTTTTTAACCCTGATCAGCTGTAGGGGGGGCCTTTGAAGCCCCAAGCAAGAATTTAAAGTGTTTTTTTTTTCCCTCTAGCCATCAGCTGGAACTCAGGAGGCAGTCCCAATAGATTGGGAGTGGGCGGGGTAAGCAAACCCCGTTCTCCCGCTGTTTCCTAGCTTGCAGGGAAAGTCATTTTTTTGTGACCCGGGTATAAGCCGAGGGGGCGTTTTTCAGGCTGAAAAATGGGCTGAAAAACTCGGCTTATACTCGAGTATATACGGTAATTATTAACTTTAGAAGATGATATATATTTGTTTTGCAGGTGAGAGAGTTTGGAATACTATACTGCTAATTTAAATTAAAATGTTCCTCAAACCTCTGCTTTCACTATGACTACATATAATTTCCATCCCTCTGAAAATATAGTATTTGTTGTTCTTACGTAGAAAAAGCCAGGTTTATAGGCTATGATTCAGTGATCTTTTAGTAAATTGCCTGTAGTTTTACTAGCCTAAAGAAAATGAGGATTAAAAAAAAAATTAAATTGAACTATGTTGTTTATTTAAAATATAGGTTTTATATTATCATTTATTGCTTATTCTAGATATGATCCTAAGTTTTTTTATTACAGGCTTTCTTTCTTCTGGGGAATTGGTATGAACTTCTATATGGAAATAGCTAAATTAAGAGCTGGAAGACGGCTTTGGGCTCACTTAATAGAGAAAATGTTTCAACCCAAGGACACCAAATCACTTCTCCTTCGAGCTCATTGTCAGACTTCAGGATGGTCTCTCACTGAGCAGGTACAAATCAGAATATCAGTTATGATGACATGCAAATTTTAAAGAAGTAAATATAGTATATACTCAACATGTTGCTTTCCTGAAGGTTCTTTTCTTTAGAACTTAAGTAGAGGTACATCCAATTCATACCCCCAAGTACGAGTGCTGAATTTGAGGGAAGATTCTGGGATCATCTGAGGACAGGAGGAGGTGGGGAAGTTAGTTTCCTGGAATCTGCAGCATAGTGGCTGGAATAAGAAAAAATGAAAACATTACTCTCCACAAGCATTTTAATTATTTCATCAATCATTAAAGCTTTTCCCAGATTTTCCTGCAACCTAATATCCTGTGTTTGTGGATGTGTTACATGGTAATACGTATTTTTATTTGATTAAAATTTTATAAATTACGAAAGAGAATTTAGGCACTCAGGAGTGTTAGAACTGTTCAGAGTATAAAAAAGTAGTGTTTCATATTTGTGAGAGAAGCGTCTGTCCTTAAAACCTTAAAGCAACTACAATCTTTGGGTCATTGATTTGAAGGCTGTCAGTTGCTTCTCTGACAATCTTAGCATTAGTACTGTTGTACATACAAGCAGATTCACAGACAACCAGAGTCAATTTTGAAGCATCTGCTTGAAGTTTAGTAGATACATTCTAAGCCAGCCAAGTGGCAATTTAGGTAGGAATTCCTAGGACACATCTTGACACATCTGAAAGACTTCATGTTAGGAAAAGCTAGTTTAAGATGTCTTATAAAAATAGTTTCCGTTACAATGTATTTGATCTTCTAATTCTCCACCCTCCATTCCATCATTGGGAGCATCCCAACTTAATGTAACTAACTCAGTTTCATCTGGTTATGATAGGTTCAACCTGCAGAAGTAATATTTATATTACCATAGTATATCTTCTAATCTGATTTTGTTAAAGTTTCCAGGACATAACTGATGTCAAAGTCTAATTCAATAATATTACTCAGAACTGTGCTCAAAAGACAACATGCATCAAAAGGCAACTCTGCATCTGTTTCATTTTTTTAAAGTAAAGTTATGATTTTTGTAATAGGATCCTTACAATAACATTATCCGCACCACAGTTGAAGCAATGGCAGCTGTGTTCGGTGGTACCCAGTCTTTGCATACAAATTCATTTGATGAAGCTTTAGGACTGCCAACTGTGAAAAGTGCACGAATTGCAAGGAATACACAGATAATAATACAAGAAGAATCTGGCATACCTAAAGTTGCTGATCCGTGGGGTGGTTCATTTCTAATGGAATCTCTTACCAATGATGTGTATGAAGCCGCTTTAAAGGTCAGTTTGTTTATTATAGAGAATGGGGAATAAGATGCTTGTAATCTTTTATATGAGCTCAGAAACAAATACTAGTTTGCTTGTTTATATTGATATATTTCCTCTTTAACAGCTCTGTAGATTCCTATTTATCCAATAAAATACACACACCCACCCACTGCCAAACTTCTGATTAGCTAGCAATAAATTTTACTTTTTCATTGATAAGTCAGCAGATGGCTTTGTACAAATCCACGCAGTTTTCTTAGAAATATTTTCAGAAATAGTTTGCCATTTTCTTCCTAGGACTGAAAAGGAGTGCAACTGGGCTCAAGTCACTCCAACTGGCTTTAGGCCAAATAAAAGACAGGTTTGTGGATTAAGAGAGAAACCAGTTAAGTCTAAGTTAAGAATATAAACTTTATAATAAGGAATATTCAGTATGTTGAACTTGCGGGTTAGGTGTGTGCCATTTGTAGAAGAACTTTTAAGTTATTTCATTTTGAGTTTGAGCTAATTTTAACCTATCATAGGACATCAATTCTTTTAAGAATTAAGAAATGTATTTTCTTATATTAACTGCTTGTTTATAAAGTGGGTTCTTATTTATTCCTTTTGAGTAATTATTTTTTCTGTACTAGGGAGCCTAAATATTTTATTAAATAAATATTATATTAGACAATAAGCACACTTATAGTCATTAACAACTTTTCTTTGTTAGCTCATCAATGAGATTGAGGAGATGGGTGGAATGGCCAAAGCTGTAGCTGAAGGGATACCAAAACTTCACATTGAAGAATGTGCTGCTCGAAAACAAGCCAGGATTGATTCTGGTAAGGAAATCAGAATTATTTATTCCTCAACCATGTAAGCATTTAGAAGGTCTTCTCTTATCTCACTGAAGTTAATATATGTGCATGAATAATAAGAATTTGATTTTAACTTTCTGTATGTTTTTAAATTCTGTTCCAAAATAAATTTAAAACAATTAAGAAGCTTTGGCTGTTTAGCAACACTGCCAATAAAAGAAGAGCATTGGAACATTGTATTGTTTAGCATGAATTTTGCATGACCAAGGATTCATGTTTCTTAAGCAGTCTTCTATATTGCATAACTTTTAAATAGAGGAATAAAAAGACTGCTGTCTCCCACTCCCATCCTCAAATCTCTTGGATAGACCAAAGCCTTTAAGTTCACTTAACTGATTATTTGGATCCTTTCCTGTTCAACAGTTTATTAAGACAAAACATATAATTGCTCTACAAGACTTAAATATGTTTGAAGTTATTGTGGTTTGTGGCTTAGATAACTATATTATTATTTTGTTCTGTACATTACAGTCACAAATCCCATTCTTCTAACTTTTCCATTATATATATGATACATAATCCAAATTGCAATGTTTGAAAATGATCCTGTACTATGCTAACTACACTTACCATACGTGCACAAACATTCTTTGAAGTAGAATAGTTACAGGAATTCAGCAGTTATTCTGAAATACATATGTCCGTAGAACCTTATGGAATATATGTATTGTTATTATATGGTGTACTCAGAAGAGTCAAGAGGGCCATTTACAGAATCATTCTGGAAATCTGATTTTTCTTCTACACTATAATCATAGTTTGTCCCAAATTAAGAAGAATCTTGTACAGGTAGTCGTCGACTTATGACTACAATTGAGCCCAAACTTCCTGTTGCTAAGTGAGATAGTTAAGTGAATTTTGTTCCATTTTATGACTTTTCTTCCAATACTTGTTAAGTGAATCACTGCAGTTGTTCAGTTAGTAAAACAGTTGTTAAGTGAATCTGGCTTCCCAAGATTCTTGTGAGAAGGTTGCAAAAGGTGATTATGTGACCCTGAGACACTGCAGACACTGTCATAAATACATGCCACTTGCCAAATGTCTGAATTTTGATCACATAACTATGGGGATGCTGCAACAGTCATAAGTATGAAAAACAATCATAAGTCACTTTTTTCAGCAGTCATTAAATGAATGGTTATAAGTCGAAGATATCTGTAATTGTTACATTTCTTCCCACTCATTTTTTTCATTATAAACTTATAAATTCAACTTCAGAGGAAAGCAAATTCTTAAAAATAAAGACTGAAATCCAAAACCAAAAAAGTATCAAATTCATGAATTGCATTAATAAATTACTCAGTTGCAGATACATTTTTATTATATAAAGAAAACAGTGTAAAATAATGTTGCTTTAGTACATAAAAGAAATGATAATTCAGTTTATAATATTGTATACGTACTGGAGAAAAAAGGAGTAATATATATTGATCTAGGTTATAAAAAACAGGGGAACTCTTACTTTACCATATCAGACATTTTCTGCATTGAGCAAAAAATTACAGCTGATTTCTATTTTTTCTAAACATCTATTCAATATATCAGATTGCAATTTTTTAATAAAACCAGATTGTGCAAGATTGATGATCAAAAGTAATATCATCTGCTCTTTAAGATTTGTAATTAATTTCAAAAGGAAAATTCATAAAATTGCAATAGAATGTCTCCTTAACTGCATACTCAGTATAGTTTCAGTTTAACAAATCAAATTATTATGCATTGAAAGATTAATGGAGCAAAGTGAAGAGTCATGAATAGGGTTCGCTTTGCTGCAAAAAACATTCTTAGGTGCTGCTGTTAGAGAACACATGAACTGAGTAGTGACTGATCAAGGCCTTATTTCTAATTAACCATTGTAGTGCAACCTTCAATTATTAAATGTTACATGTTTTATATTGAAAAATGAAATATCACATTGGCATAAGTATTCAGACTCTTTGCAACAACAATTGAAATTTAGCTGAGGTGTCTCCCATTTCTCGTGATAATTGCTGACATGTTTCTACACTTTGATTGGAGTCCACCTGTGGTAAATTAAATTGATTGGACATGATTTGGAAAGGCACACACCTCTATAGAAGGCCTCACAGCTGACAATGCGTACTGTACCAGAGCAAAAGCAATGAGGTCAAAAGAATTGCCTGTAGAGCTCAGAGGCAAGATTATTGCAAACACAGGTCTGGGGAGGGCTACAATAAAATTTCTGCAGCACTGAAGGTTCCTAAGAGCTCAGTGGCCTCCATAATTTTCAAATATAAGAAGTTTGGCACAACTAGGACTCTTCCAAGAGCTGATTGCCTGGTCAAACTGAGCAATTGTGGGAGAAGAACCTTAATAAGAGAAGTGACCAAGAACCTGAACTGACTGAGCTCCAGAGATCCTGTGTGGAGATGGGACAGAATTCCAGAAGGACAACCATCACTGCAGCCCTCCACCGATCTGGACTTTATGACAGTGGCTAGGCGGAAGCCCCTCCTTAGTGTAAAACACATGAAAGCCAGATTGGAGTTTGCAAAAAAGTGCCCGAAGGACTCTCAGACTGTGAGGAAAAAGATTGAACTGTTTGGCCTCAATTCTAAATGTTATATCTGGAAGAAACCAGGCACTGCTCGTCACCTGCCCAATATCTTCCCAAGAATGAAGCATGGTGGTGGCAGCATTGTGCTATGGAGATGGTTTTCAGCAGCAGGGCCTGGGAGACTGGTCAGGGTTGAGGAAAAGCTGAATGAAGCAAAGTACAGAGATTTCCTCAAAAAAAAAAAAACCCTGTTCCACAGCTCTCAGGACCTCAAACTGGGCTGAAAGTTCACTTTCCAACATAACAAAGATCCTAAGCACACAGCGAAGATAATCAGGCTGCAGCATAACAAAATGGAGAAAAGTGAAGGGAGTCTGAATGCTTTCTGAATGCACTGTACATTGGAATAGCTCAGCTTCTCTGTGTGTGTAGAAGTTATTTTATATTGAATATGTACAATTTGAACTGATTTCACTTTGTGAACTGATTTCAGCTGACTGCAGATACAGGATAACAAAAATTATTTTTTAAAAAATATTTGAAAACTAACAGGTACAGAAGTAATTGTTGGCGTAAACAAATACCAGTTAGAAAAAGAAGAGACTGTTGAAGTTTTGGCAATTGATAATACATCAGTCCGTAACAAACAGATTGAGAAGCTGATAAAGGTAAATGCTGTGCAGTTCTTTTAAAAAGAAAAAAAGATGTTTTGTTTTTCATTTTCTCAACAAGAACTGAGTTATGTTTAGGAATACGGCTATGGTCAAATTGCTCAGCAACAGATGAGTTTTTTTAAAAGAATGCTTCAGAGTCTTTTTTAAGAGTGTTTTATACGAGCTATCTTAATTTGTTCCTTATTTATGGCTGAGGTTTGTGTTGGAGATTTCTAGTACAATCTATTAACCCCAGCTATCACAGCTCTGGTCTTTTCTACAGAAGTTTCCAGAAGACTGTAAATGTGTGGAATTTGGAATTTTACAGTGCAGGTTTACAGTAAATACATGCAAAAATCTGATTACCCTTCCCCATAGCTCCAAGAGTGTTGTTTACACATATTGTGTATTATTCCTATGTATAATAGTCACATATAGAACTTGAAATAAGCAGCTTTTCAGTACTGAGGTTTGTCTGTTTCTTATTTTGCTGAAGATCTCCCTATGAATACCTTAAAGCACAAACTGTCTCTTACATTTTCTAGTTTTAAGATCAATTTTGTAAATATTGGAAATGTTTGTAAATATCCTATAACACTTTAGCAGATAAACTAATGAACAGTTGTGGGAGACAGTAGCTTATTTTGGGCCACTTAAATCTGAACTCAGAGTTATAAACATTTGAGACATTTTGTCTGCTTTGGGGTGTCCCCCCCATTTTATTTACCTTGACAGGCAACTAAAACTGATCTTCAAGAACCTGGTATAGGGAATGACTCAGGACTAAACTTTGTTTTGGATGTTTTAAATTATTTTGAAGGCAGGAGAACAAACCTACTGATAACATTCCATTGTTGAACAGAAATTTGCTTTGAAGAACTTGATTGCATAATTCATGAAATAAACCTTAAGCTTTAGCCATCTATAATATGACTTTATAGTAAGGTACAAAAGCTTAGCCTAGTTTAAAACAACAGCTCAGAACAATTCTAATGAGAAGTAACATACTATCATTAACCATAGAAACTATAGGAAACAATTGCCTGCTTATTATATTCAGATATATCTCAGCACATTTCATGGGAGCATGTTATTTTTTGTGAAAAGTGTATAGTTGATATATAGTGGTCAGGATTCACAACACTTTAATATTTAAAAAAGTTAAAATGAATGAATATAAATGCTGGGAAATCACGTGATTTGGTTTTTTAAATTGGTAAAAATTAGACATGCTACAAATCAATTTTAATACATTAGATACAATAGCAATAGCACTTAGACTTATATATCGCTTCATAGTGCTTTTACAGCCCTCTCTAAGCGGTTTACATAGTCAGCATATTGCCCCAACAATCTGGGTCCTCATGTTACCCACCTCGAAAGGATGGAAGGCTGAGTCACCCTTGAGCCGGTGAGATTTGAACTGCCGAACTGCAGCTAGCAGTCAGGTGAAGTAACCTGCAGTGCTGCATTCTAACCACTGGACCACCTTGGCACAAGGAAAACTAATATTCTGAAGATGGCTTTGATTTTAAAAATAGTAAAATCTGCACATTTTATTGATTATTTAATGGGCCTCAAAATTGGGCAGGTTAAGAATCTCAGAATTTATGCCTACAGGTAGTTCTTAACTTACAACCATTCATTTAGTGACCATTCAAAATTACAATGGTGTAATTTTCACTAAAAGTCACTGTTTTTCACACAACCATTGCAGCATCCCCATGGTCACATAATCAAAATTCAGAAACCTGGCAACTGGTTCATACTTATGACAGTTGCAATGTCTTGAGGTCATATAATCACATTTTGCGAATTTCTGACAAGCAAAGTCAGTGGGGAAACCAAATTCACTTAACAACCATGTTACTAATTTAACAACTGCAGTGATTCACTTAATAGTTGTGGCAAGAAAGATCATAACAGGGCAATACTTATTTAACAAATGTCTTGTTTAACAACATAAATTTTGGGTTCAATTGTGGTTGTAAGTCAAGGACCAACGTATTTAGCAGTTTAAGAGAAGTTGATTTGCAAACTTGTCAATCTTTCTTTAGTTTGTGCTTGGCTTTAAACCCCAGTTTCAGACATACATGTATTTTGTAACTGAGATGGCTCAATATGTCTTTTTTCATCAACATAGACATGTGAGGAAAGTCGGGGTGGAATATGCTGTGATAATAGTGTACAATATTAGTTTTCTTTCATGCTTCTCCTTAAAGGTGAAAGCTTGCAGAGATGAAGTAGCAGCCCAAAAGTGTCTCACTGCTTTAACTGAATGTGCGGCTACAAGCCAAGGTAACTTGCTGGGCCTGGCAGTAGAAGCAGCACGCGCAAGGTAGGTGGAAAGGATTGTGCACATTTATCAAATAACTAAATGGACTTTAGAGCTACTATTTTGGTTCATAGGGGAGTTATGTACTTGACAAGCACAGTGCCTCCCTGCACTCAATCTGCAAAGCAACATTTGAGGCTTACCCAGGGTTTTCGTGGTGTGAAGAAACATGGAGATAAATTACTAGAATATCCTTAGAATACCCAGTGTGTCCATTGCTTCCAAAAATGTATACAGAAGAGTTTACTGCGGAACAGAAGAAGCTTCTTCGATGAGAAGCAAAACATCTTCAAGGAAAAACAAAGCCCAGTTGCCTTTTTGTGGGGGGGGGGGGGGGGGACACCTTTGGAATAACAGTGACTCTCTATGGAGAGTCTCCATAGACAGATGAGATTACTGGTATATACAAAAGAATTTTGTCTAGTGGTTAAGGCACCAGGCTAGATCTAGTAGTTCGATGTGCTAAAACCTAGCTTTAATTTATTCACCTGTAATTTTGAATGCCTGCCACCTTGTTGACATGAAAGCCTATACAAGAACTGTAAAAGCCCATACTGTAGTTGAGAAACTGATATAATCACATATTCCAATCAAGCTATCCATTGTAATGCATTAAGCCGAAAACAGTAAATTTCTGTTAATCACTTCAAAAACAGTTCTCCCTGAGAGTATTTAATGCCACAAAACTGAACTAGGAGGCAGTGTGGTTTAGCAATAAAGGTGTGGATTAACAGCAGAAATCCATCCTTATCCAGAGAAGTTCGTGGAGTGACCCTAGGCCAGTCATCTGTCAGCCCAACTACCTCATTGGGGGTGGGGGGGGTTCAGGAGGGGGAGAGATGAGAAGCAGGAGCACAGTATATATTTCCTTGCATTTTTGAACAAAAATCAAGATATATATCTTAAAAGATTATGCATATATGTAAGCTATTATAATTTTAAATACTGAACTGGAGAACGTGTAAATAAGCATGCTATTCGTACAGCACACTGCTATAGTACAAGAACACAGCTTTTGCTAACAATATTATATTTTTATAGTTTATACCTCTTCAAAAGAAATAAATGTAATGTTTTGATTGTATTCTTGCTTCAGATGTACAGTTGGTGAAATAACAGATGCAATGAAAAAGGTATTTGGTGAGCACAGAGCCAGCGATCGCATGGTGAGTGGCGCATACCGTCAGGAATTTGGAGAGAGTGATGAGATTACTCAAGCCATCAGCAGGTAAAACATGTACTCTTTTCCTCTGTGTTTATGTGTCTTATTTTCCAAGAGTTCAAATTCTCTACAGGTAGTCTTTGACTTATGACTGCTAGCTTAGGGAAGCAAAGACAGATCTCCAAAAGGAACTTACATCCCAGTTTCAAAGTTCCAATGGCCACTCCACATGATCTCACGATTGCATTTTGGGTGGCTGGCAACTGGTCCATATTTACAGCTGTTTGGTAGTGTGAAAGTGATTTATGACTTTTTTACTTGAAAATGGTGTTTAATTCCAGCTTCCAACAAAAATGATTAAATCGGCTTGCATAACAACTACCGCATTTAATTACCAACCATGGAGTTTGCTGCAAGATGTCATAAAATTGAGCATACTCACATGGTGACTCACTTAATGATTGGAAAAACATATGGTTGTACATTGACGACTACCTGTAGTTTATCTTAGGTCTTATATATTTTCTCTTCATTGTTAAATTAGGAGGTTGCTTTCTCTCTTTTCCATTCTTTAAGCCAGTTATATTTCTTTAGTAAATGTGATTCTTCAAAATTTTGTAAAATCCACTTAATACCTTTAAAGCTTTAGATATGTATCTTTCTGCATATCTAAATAATTTTTAATGTTTCTATGTAGGGACTCCACATTATTTTTTTTAGTTTAATTGTTTAATAATTCATTCATTTAATCTATCATTTTCCTAATGAGATTTGACAATATTTTGACATTAAAATTTAGCAAATAAGTATATTTTGAATATGATTTTTAAAAAATCTTTTAATTTTCAGTTTCAAAACTATAAACTGATATGTACATGTAATTTTATGCTCATAGTCTTTACACAACTCAAAGTTATGTCTTTACATTGGAAATGATAACTCTATGGAAATGATAACTCTATGTGACATGAACTGCCATGCCTTCATTTCCTTCTTCTTTTTCCTGCTTATATATTCTTCACTAGATTTCCTTTTATCAGCTTTCTTCCTCTACCTTTTATCTATTTCCCTCAATTTTTCCTATTCTTTCTCTACTTTTCCATTCTGTCGATACCCAATCCTTTATTCCCCTTTCCTTTCCTTTGCTTTATTATTTATTTATATTCTGCCTTTGTTACTTTCATAAATAACTCAAGGCAGTGAATACAACCTAATACTCCTTTCTCATCCTACGTTCCCCACAACAACAGTCCTGTGTAGTATATTGATCTGAGAGACTGACTGACTTAAAATCACACAGCCAGCTTTCAGGCCTAAAGTGGGATTAAAACTCAGTCCCCAGGTTTCAAGCCTGGTACCTTAACAACTAGCTTTATTTCTTTATTCCAAAAGAACAGAAATCCTCAGCAATTTTTATGTTCATTAGTTGAAAAAATGATTGCATTTACAGTTGCTTAATAGTGACACAATTCTGCACTATTTTTAAAATACACAAGGCTGCCCAACAATAGCTCTGGGGGGAAAACATTAGTAAAAAACAAAGAATGAAAACCCAACCAGTATAAAATCAATACAACAAACTATATAATACAGAGCTGGAGCTAGAAATAACAAACCCTGTTTACTTTTTTCTTAAGAGGAGAATACAGGTAGTCCTTGACTTAAAACAGTTCATTTAGTGACCATTTGAAGTTACAATGGCCCTGAAAAAAGTGATTTTTCACTGTTTTTCATACTTATGACTGTTGCACCATCTCAATAGTCACATGATGAGGATTCAGACACTTGGCAATTGATTCATATTTATGATACTTACAGTATCCCAAGGTCATGTGATCACTGTTTGCTATCTTCTGATAAGCAAAGTCAATGGGGAAACTTAGCCGTGTTGCTAACTGAACAAGTGCAGTGATTCATTTAACAACTGTGGCAAGAAACATTGCAAAATGGGGCTAAATTCACTTAACAACTGTCTCGCTTACAACAGAAATTTGGAGCTCAATTATGGTAGTATGTCGAGGTCTACCTGCACTTAAATTGAAGATATGTGTATGAGGAAGAAAATAATAAATCATAGAAAATTCAAAAATATCTCATTTAAAATCTTGTCCTCTTTTGCAGTGCAGCCCTCAACACGCCATTACAATGCATGTGTGGTCCATGCAATAGTGTGCCCCCAATTTGCATCCTTAATGATTTTTTAAATTTTTCTTTGACTAACAGTGAACATGTTTAGTGGTTCTGTAGTACCCTGTCTGATATTTATTTTTTCAGAGTTAACAAGTTTCTGGAACGGGAAGGTCGTAGACCACGTCTTCTGGTTGCTAAAATGGGCCAGGATGGCCATGACAGAGGAGCCAAAGTAATTGCTACAGGATTTGCTGACCTTGGTTTTGATGTAGATATAGGTCCGCTATTCCAGGTATTTAACCTTTTAATTGTTTTGTTGCTTGCTTTCTGATTGACAGATTAAATCAATCTCTGTTCTCTCCCATCCAAGTGACTCAAAAATGCTAAAGTATTAAATAATTTTTAAAAATCAGTTTTTTAATTTTAATCATAAGAATCAGTTTGCTGCAATAGTTCATACACTGTTTTAGTTCTGTTGTGTATGAAAAATACACAAAATGTTAATTTTTACATATTCTTTATTTGCTCTTTCTTGCTTAGACACCCCTTGAAGTGGCTCAGCAGGCTGTAGATGCTGATGTGCACTGTGTAGGGGTGAGCACACTAGCTGCCGGTCACAAAACTCTTGTTCCTGAACTCATCAAACAGCTAAATAGCCTTGGACGCCCAGATATTCTTGTCATGTGTGGAGGTGTTATCCCTCCTCAGGTATTGAGTACCATACATTGTACATCTAAGACACAGGCTAATTGTGAGATTATTCAGTTCCTTTTGTTATTATAAACTTTGGGAGAAGTTTTATTTTACATCTGGGGTGATTTGTTTGTGATGGGTTGTTTTTACATTTTTCTATCTTTTTCATTTCTTACGAATTGTTAACATCATTCAAGGATTTTTTCCCCCATCTACCGTATCTTGTTAAATAACACCAAGAACCTGATGTTAAATATTTTCAAAATACTAAAAGTACATAATATATCCAACTGCACAACAATTTCTCACATTAATTACCTCGAAAAATATTTTGCAGTTACATAGTTGAGAAAAAATACCTTTGGGTACAAAATCTTCTAAGTCAACAGTGTACCCACAGATGATTTTTAAATAATAAACAAAGAAACTAACCTAAAACTACAAAGCCTATTTTTTCAGGGGGTTTTTCCTTTGAGCATTCTTCACTTTAATAGCTATGCACATCCTAATCATGGTGGCCTCCTTGTGCAGGAGGTAATATGCACTTTTCTGAAGATTTTTAATTTTAGATTAGATTAATACTTGCTTAGGAATTGCAAACTTCTCAATGGCTTCAAGCAGTGCACTTTCACTATGGCTATGCAAACTCAAGAGAATTTGTAATAAGAGCATCAATGTTCTAGCCCATAGTTACTGTGTTGTTTTCCCACTTGCTGCCATCTCAGCAGGCCACCCTGAAAGTGTCATCTTGCAGAATTTTACTAGCAAAATGTAATTATTTATGTTGATCTGTCTTTTTCTCTCCCTGAATAGGATTATGACTACCTGTATGACTCTGGCGTTTCCAATATATTTGGCCCAGGAACTCGAATCCCTAAAGCAGCTGTCCAGGTTCTTGATGATATTGAAAAATGTCTGGATAAGAGGCAGCAATCACTATAAACCATTATCATTTAATAATTCATTCTGCACATTATATGCATGTACAGATTTATTATATGAATGTGATATGATCAATGGCAAGGAAAATAATCAATTTAAATCAGCTTCAATGTCTGATATTTTGTTGTGCTTTCTAAGAAAGTATAAAATGCATGTGGGGTTAAACATGAGAAAAAGTTTATGAATGGGTATGTATAAAAATTAATAAAATCAAAATGGCTCAATAAAAATTCAATTGAATGTTTAAATAGCTATTGCATATAAGTTGTTTCATATATATACATATATTCTAGCAGCTTTATTTTACAATCCACACATTTAAACAAATTGTAAAATAAAGCTGCTAGAATTGAGTAGAGAGGCAACATCTCAAATGTATTCAAATTTAGCTGTTACACTTTTGGCACAAATACGTTGTTGGGATAGTTTATATAATGTGATGGAAATTTTATTGATGTAACATGAGCAATATGCACAGAAATAAATATTCATGTGGATGTTAGTCCTTACATGTTAATGACGAGACACCCTCATAGAGAAATTGTTTTTAAAACTTAATGTTTTAATTGAATTATATTTTTTGACTTGTAAGCCATCCAGACTTGAGATGGGCAGCGATAGAGAATGAAGAAATGAAATGAAAGAACGAGCTGCAATACCACAATCTGTAAGAAACCAATTACCAGAATTCTTCAGGAGTTTTTCAACACAGAAGAGATGTATCACTTAACACAAGTTATGATAATACCGGTGTTTCTTCAAAAAGAAGGCCGGGTCTTATTTTCTTTTGTCCCCTGAAAAAACAGCTAGGCTTTTTTTTTTTTTGGAGTTTTCTAATTATTGACTCACCTCGCGGCGGTGGCATCGACAGCCCTGCCAGCAGGAGCCTGCTGCTGGCCCACTTCTGTGGCCACTTGCCACCTCTCACACGCATTGCCCCGGCCTCCGTTTCGCTTTCAGATGCCTTCCGGAAAGCCCTCTGCAGCCAATAATAGCTGTTATCGGCTGCAGATGCCTTCTGGCAGGCATCTAAAAGCAAAAGGGAGGCCAGGCCGATGCGTGTAAGTGGCAGCAAGTGGCTGCAGAAGGCGAGGCAGGTGTCGGGGTGTGCGAGGCCTGGTAAATAGGACAGCTCCACCCCCCCATTCCCACCTTAGCTTATTTTTTACATGTGTGCCTCACCCCACCCCATGCACCCCATGGTGAGTGGGGTTTTAATTAGGGCTAATTTTGTGGGTAGGGCTTAATTTGATCGAATGCTCTCAAAAACATGATAGGGCTTCTTTTCAAGGTGGGACTTTTTGGAGAAACACAGTATGAAATTTTTAATGATGATTTATTGAATAGGCCTCAGTTGTCTTAGCTTTACAATACATTAATTCATGAATATTAGCTTAATAAATCTCAGTGAGCAAATATATAAATATGCAAAATAAATTGGAAGAAACTGCATGATTTAAGAATATTTCACAGAGTACTTGTAGGAAACTTTTTGTTGCAGCAGAAAGAAAAGGAAAATATTTTAGCATGCTCATAATTTTGGAGATCTTCATGAGCTTTCACATGGCTTACAGAATTGTTATTACTATAATTAAAGTTTAGTTTTCAAATATGTTTCTGTTCTTAAACTTATCAGTGCTTTGTATTTATTTCAGAAACAGTTTAACATAGGCTGCAAAATAGATTATAAAAATAAATAGAATAGTTCTCTCTTAAGACAGCTATATATCTTTTGGGTATTAGAAGTACACATTCCTGATAGTTCATTTTACAGGTAAATAATAGAAACAATGAAAAAAATGCAATATGTGATACAAACTTCACTTTATTGTGAGGTTCAAACACTTCAATACTCCAACTAAATAACAGAAAATCACTTCTATCCTGCCATCCCTTAATAATGTAAACAATTAGGCTTCTAAACATTAAGGCTTGTATGAAACACATACAACTGTTTTGAATTTCTGACAAAAGACAAGGAGTAGGCTTCCAGTCTCCATTATAGGTAGTCTTCAATAGGCAACAATTGTGACCAGCAGCTCTGTTGTTAAGTGAAGCAGTCGCTAAATGGGAAATTACATGACTGCCTGTATTTTCCTTTTCCCTGCTGCCCTGCCCTTTGGATGTTCATTCTATTGCCAGGATGATTAAAAAGAAGGGAATTAATGTTTGTACAGATAATCCTTGTTTACCAACTGCCTCAATCAGCAATTGTTTAAAATTACCATGGTGCTGGAAAACAGATTTATGACCAATGCCTGCATTTGTCCTGCAGGAGAAGGGCAGTATACAAATTTAAATAAATAAATAAATTTACAATCTCTGAAGCTTCTCAGTCTTCCGATTATCAGTAGTCACTATGCTTATCCTCTATCTGGCCTGTTGTGTTTCTTTTCTTTTCTGCCTCCCTTGCAGACCAGATGGATAGGAGAGGAAGGATTACAAGAGAGTGACTAAGACCCAATGACAAATATACAGTGGGGACTACATATTGAAAGGAATGCACTTGCACATCTGAGTGGACTGCACAAACATCCTGATGTATTCCCCATTGTTTCTTGTTTATTCTATTGTAATTCCTGCGAGGATATGGAGAGGACACAACCTCTGTCAAATAATTGCCCTGAAGCCAAAGTGAGAATCCACTTTGAAACAACTAACTGAACTAGTGGCTGTGAAAAAATTAATTGCCCGTTGAAATAATTTACCGATCTTCTGCTCCTCCTGGGCCGTTTATTGCAGCTTCATTTCCACCTATGAATTTGCCAAGTGGAAGTCAAGTTATGTGCCGATTGGCTCCTTCAACCTCTTTTGCCTGTTTAGTGAGAATCCGGCAAAGTTTGCACTAGGTTTTATTTGGTGCTAACAAAGTCCCTGTTGTGTGTCTTCACAGTGGGACACTGCGAGTCTCATCCTAAGGGAATCATTAATGTCTTCTAGTTGATGAAGCCTCTCTCTTTGTAAATGGATTTATATTGACTGTTTCCTAATATGATTTGATTGCTTATTTGTTCCCTATGACTATCACTAAGTGTTGTATCTTATGATTCTTGACGAATGTATCTTTTATGTATACCGAGAGCGTATGCACCTTGTGTGTCCAATCACACTTGGCCAATGAAAAATTCTATTCTCTCTTTTGGAAGTGGAGAGTCGAAGGGGGCAACATTTTTTTATTTATTTATTTATTTATTTATTTTGCGTCGCTATATAAGGTACATTTAAACAACCCCGTCCCTGTTTTTGATAACATTACTTCGGAGCTGGTAAATCACGCTTTGTCCAACTGGGTGCCGCTTACTCACGGCGATGGGACCTCTGGAGCGGAGCGCGTTTCTTTGAAGTCGGAGGGACCCTGAAGGGACTTGGCGCAACTGGGAAGGGCTGCGGGGATTCCTGCGTGCGGGAGACGTTGGGCTATTTTCACTTTTGATTCGGACTTCATACGATGCACAGTTCTCCCCCCCCCCCCCCCCCCCCATCCCCGGGAGAAATGAGGACAAACAAGACTTTTAAAAAGGAAATCTACAGAGCAGAAACCCAAACCAATTAAATTCCGATGCATAAACCAGTACTGAGAGGATCATGTTCTGGAGAGAAAGAAGCAGCACCGTGGAATTCGTAAATCAATTGACACCGTCGTGCGAAAAGCCATCCGGCTTCAGTACAAAGAGAAACTATCCCGCCTTAAAGGGGAAAGCAGCCTCCCTTTACCCAGAGGTCTTCAAACTCGGCAGCCTTAAGACTTGTGGACTTCAACTCCCAGAATTCTCCAGCCAGCTATGCTTGTGGACTTCAACTATGCTGGCTGCTATGCTGGCTGGAGAATTCTGGGAGTTGAAGTCCACAAGTCTTAAAGCTGCCAAGTTTGAAGACCTCTGCTTTACACGCACGCATAAATAGGGAAGGAACCCCGTCCCCGCCCACACATGGGCGGGGCTTCCTCTTGCCCAATCCCGCGTCTTCCTGGAGAGTCCTCGCAGGAGGCGTTCCCTTGGCGAGAGTGCGCCTGTGCAAGTCGTCCAAGCGCCTCTCGAGTCGTTGCGGGGGGGGGGGCCCGCTTTGCTTGTTCCGCCGTTATTGTTTGTCTCCCTTTGCGGGGCTTTACTCACCCACCGTCAAGATGCCGCGGATCATGATAAAAGGGGGCGTGTGGCGGAATACAGAGGTAACGTTCTCACGGTTTCCCAACCTTTTGGGGGGCAGAGTTGCTCTCTTTTTCTATATAGGGCCTCTGCGGTTAGGGCCATGGCGGCGGACAAGCGCATGCGCAAAAGGCCCTGACGCCTGCGTGGAAGAGAAAATGGATCTGGCTAGCGGCTCTTTTTATTATTATTATTGCGTCGGGATGGAAGCTTACATCTTGCTCTCCCATGACGCCAAATACGTATCTACCAAGAGTACTAACAAGCGAAGCTAAACTCAGTGTCTTGTTTCCTTCTCTGTATTGGGGACTGGAGCTTTCTCTCCGATCTCAATGACAGCCAGCGTACTAATAAGTTGGACAAGGAGTAGGAAGCGCTGGTTCTGGTCCACTGAAGCCTCCTGGGTGACTTCGGCCACTCTCTCCCTAACCTACTTCACAGGAGTGGGGGTGGGGGTGGGGGTGGGGGTGGGGGTGGGGGGACAGGAGAAGGGAGAATGATCCATACTGCTTTTAGCTCCTGTAGATAAAAATCAAACAGCCCTGAGTGCAGGATCCAGTCTGGGTCTGTCATCGGGACCAGATATTTTAGTCTTCCGACTTGGGCTGGAGCTCATCCTCAAGGAATAGTTTTCTATTCTCCCATAGTTTTCTCTCTCTTCTATAAGTGCTGATAAAAGATTACGAACCATTTTTGATGCTTATTTCAAATTGGCTGTCTTGTATCTTTTAATTGTTGGCCAGACCTTAAAGCATGGTAGGAAACCCATGGATCTTCCCTTCAGTTTCACTAAAGGTGGCCAGGGAAGCCAATTCCATGATAGATCTTTCCTGAAAATGTGAGCCTGAAATATATGAATGTTCAGCTAGGGATATTGCAGCTGGACTGCAAAAACCTATTTTGATGTGGCAGAGAATTTTCTGAATGTGTTTGCTGCCATCTAGCCATCATTTGAATTTTTGTATCCTTAGTACATTCTTGCTGTTGCATTTATATTTACATTGAATATGTGAGCGAACATTAAAAAATTGTATAATTTGGAATGAAAACTTAATTATGTGCAAGCTCTTCCAGAGATTTCTTTTAAAATAGTTCTTGACTTAACAACATAAAGGAGCCCAAAATTTCCATTGCTAAGTAAGACAAATGATTTTTGCCCCATTTTATGAACATTTTTGCCACAGTTAAGCAAATCATTGCAGATGTTAAGTGAATCTTCTGGTTGTTAAGTGAACCTGTCTTCCCCCATTGACTTTGCTTGTTGGAAGCCAGCTGGGAAGGTTACAAATGGTGATCACATGACCCTGGGATAAATACATGTCATTTGCATTTTGATCATGTGACCATCAGGATGCTGCAACTGTTGTAAGCGTGAAAACCGCTCATAAATCACTTCTTTCAATGCCATTGCAACATTGAATGGTCACTGAATGAATCATTGTAAATTGAGGACTATATGTAATGGAGCCTGAACCAAAGCAGTACATACTTTATGCTTTTCACTATCTTGTCTAAATTGTCTATAAGGAAAAGGCAGGTAAACTGCAAAAAATATTTTGGAATTCATTTTCACACAGATAATCCATTCAGTGAAATAAGAAGCAAATGGAAGTTCAGTGTTTCTCAAACTTGGCAGTTCACACATTGTCAAACTGCCAGGGTTGAAAAGCATTTGGCTAGTTATATATTTAGTTGTATTTGGCAGTCATAGAGGAACATGTCTATTAACAGTAGCCATAACTGTACCTGAACATTTTAATAAAGAGCCATCACAGAAGTCAGCTCCATGAGTTTGATCTACTGGAACATGCTGGTCCATATAGTGTCCAGCTCACCTTCCTCGTATTTCTTAGTAAACAATCCCAAATCTTTCATTTTCAATTTCATTTAATCTTTTGTTGTTATTTTAAGGGAGGAAGGGGCAAAGAAAGGGGGTGGGTAATGAAAGGGAACAAAATTGATTTTTATAAGAATTTTTGATTGGAACTGAAAACAAAACCTCTTAAATAAATAACAAACAAAACTCTTTTTTTTCCTTTAAGGATGAAATTCTTAAAGCAGCTGTAATGAAATATGGCAAAAACCAGTGGTCTCGTATTGCCTCTTTGTTGCACAGAAAATCAGCAAAACAATGCAAAGCAAGATGGTAATGTAATTTCATGTAATTTTAAAGTAAATGTTGGTGAGAAATTTAAAAGGCAGAGGCCTTCTAAAAATTAATTACTTCTACAAGAAAAAATAGTTTTGGGATTAAACTAATGCCAGTAATACATGTAAAAAAATTATACCAAAGAAATCCAAGCAAGAAATTTATTTCTTTTTTTTTTTTATTGAAAAAGTTTTAACAATACAAATTTTTCCCCCTTTTCCCCCCCCCTCCCTAGCCACAGATTGTAAAATACATGTAAAAAGAATATATAAATCCTTCCCATCCCCACCCTAACCCTCCCCCTCCTCCCTCTTCCCTCCCCCCCTTGACTTCCATTATATGCAATATTAATATTCCCAAACAATATATATGTTATTCAAACTTCCATATCTTTTTTCTATATTTACTAACATACTAACATAGTCATCTCAGCTAAAAGCAATATAATATTTTCTAGTCTGATACTTATTCTGTACATACTCAATCCATAATTTCCATTCCTGTATATACTTCTCATGCGTCTGATCTTTTAAAAAAGCTGAAACCTTTGCCATTTCTGCAAATCCAGCCATCTTCTGGGTCCATTGGTCAACAGTCGGTAAAACATCACTCTTCCAGTATTGGGCAATCAACAACCTAGCTGCTGTCACCATATACAAAATCAATTTAGTTTCACCCAGTGTAAAGTCTTTAACTACCGTATTTATCGGCGTATAACACGCACAGGCGTATAACACGCACC